>JASDQU010109556.1:208812-226434 GCA_032191745.1 Picea mariana | reverse complement strand
GATTTTTTTTTGGACAGGTTTTGCTATTTTTAGCGGATTTTGCTATTTTTAATGGTTTACTAAATTAATCCTGTATTAAGGGATTAGGGTTTTGGTATCTATGGAATACCTATAACATTGTATATATTGTATGGTGAATGGTGAAATTTGATAATGAATATAAGAAAGGTTTTCTCGGTTGAGGGTTTCCGGTATAAAATCTCTGTGTACTCTGTGTATGAGCCATTTATTAAATTTTGTTTTTCTTAAGAATCTATATGCATTTATTTACTTCACAGTTTAAAACTTACAATAACAGTGTTCTCACAATGTGATAAAGAACATTATCATCATTTGAAAAAGGTCTTCTTGAAGTGCAAAAAATTTGGTCTCTCTCTCAATCCTAAAAAGTCATTATTTTCTATGAAGGAGGGGAAATTCTTGGGGCACATTGTATCAACTAAAGGGGTAAGGATTGATTCAAGTAGAGTAGAAGCTATCCATACCTTGTCTCTCCATAGATCCAAGAAATAGGTTTAGTCTTTCTTTTGGAAAATCAATTTTTTGAGAAGGTTCATTTCAAATTTTGCTGAATTGGTAAAGTATATCACAACCATGCTGAGGAAAGGAAATGAAGTAAAATGGACTACTGAGCTTCAAAATTATTTTTATCAAACAAAAAAGGCTTTGACTGAAGCACCTGTGCTCATCATCCCTAACAAATCCAAGGATTTTCTTATATTTTCTTTTGCTTCATTTGACATAGTAGATGTTGTTTTATTGCAGAAAAATGCAGAAGGATTCAAATTTATTTGCATATGTCCCTTCAACCTCGGTGAAAGATATACTTATTCAGCCTGACATAGATGAAAGGAGGAGCAAATGGATTGCCAAAATTCTTGAATTTTATCTTGAAATAAAGCCCACCAAATTGGTTAAAGGCCAAGGTTTATCTAGGGTGTTGGTTGAATCAAATTGTAAAGCTTTGGGGGTTAATTTCATAAACAATAGCTTAGAAAATCATCAAGCTGAGTTGTCTGATAAAGGTTCTCAAGTCATCCCTAAATTGGCATAATGCACTTGGTACAAGGACATTATATATTTTCTACAGAAGTTGTAGCCTCCTGATGGTTTGGAGAAGAACAAGGTAAGAGATTTGAAGCTCAAATCAATCAAATACTATCTTATTGAACAAGTTTTGTATTGGAAAGATCCTTTAGGAGTTCTTTTGATATGTCTAGATCCACAGGAGGCCCAAAAGATTATGTCTGATTTTCATGACAGTTTATGTGGGGGTCATCACTTTTGGAGAACCACAACCTATAATATCCTTAGAGCTGGGTATTTTTGGCGAAGCCTTTTTACTGACGTTTGTTCAAAGATTAGAGCTTTTGTCAAGTGACAAATTTTTTCTAGAAATCAACAACTCAAGTCTTTGCCATTGAAGCCTGTGGTAGCTTCATGACCTTTTCAGTAGTGGGGCCTAGATTTTATTGGGGAAATTAATCCCGCTTCAAGTGGTCAACATAGGTGGATTTTGACTTCCACTGATTACTTCACCAAGTGGATAAAAGCCATCCCCTACAAGGAATTACTCCCACAAGGTAATCATTATTTTTCTTGAGGATATTATGGCGAGATTTGGTTGTCCGAGCAGAATTGTTACTGATAATGTTGCATCTTTCAAGGCTGAACTAGTGATCAAGTTTTGTTAACAATATGGGATTACAATGGTTCATTATACTCCTTACTACCCCCAAGGGAATGTAATGGTAGAGTCCTCTAAGAAGAGCCTTATAAATATTATCAAGATATTGTTAGAAGACAACAAGAAAACATGGGATTCAAAGCTTAAATTTGCTTTGTGGGCTGATAGAGTGACAACAAAGAGATCTCTTGGTGTCTCTCCTTTTCAACTTGTGTATGGAGTTGAGGCTATATTTCCTTCTCAACTTGCCTTTCTCGTGGCAAAATTCTTCCAAGAATACCAAGGAGAACCTGATGATATGATTAGAAGAATACAACATCTGGTAGAAGTGTAGCAGACTAGGGAGAAACTATTGGACAAAGCACAAGACCATCAACAAAAGATCAAGAAATCCTTTGACAAGAAGGTAAGCAAAGAAGATTTCCAGCTGGGAGATATAGTACTCAAGTGGGATGCACCCAAGCAATACAAAGGCAAGCACGGTAAATTTGAGTCCTTGTGGATTGGTCCCTTCAAAATGTCTGAGGTATTTTCAAATAAAACTTATAAGTTGCATAATTTGGAGGATTCTGAAGTTTTTGGTGGCCCTCTCAATGGGCACTTTCTGAAAAAGTATTTTGCTTAACCCATGAGTGGCTTTCCATGTCATTGTAAATATCATTTTTTGTTTTATTTTTGATTGAATAAGTGACCCCATAGCCCTAGGATAAGGCCCTAAAACTGCTTGTTCTTGGCAGCTCACAGGGAGCATGCCATCCCCTGTGGAGCCAATGTTATCACACTAAGTTGCCTTGGATCTTTTATCCCTTAGGCTTAAATTTTTAGCCTTTAGACTTCAAATTTTCTTTATTTTTTTTTGTGTGATTTGCTTAGGTTAGCTTGAACAAATAAAGACTTGGGTTTTGGCTCATATTTGGCCCTCATATAGATTTTAATCCTAGGTTCATTTTATGGCTTATGGTTTCGACTCACCTCATGACTTGACACCAAGCATAAACTATCTCATGATATTCATGAATTGACATGTCACTTTTCACTCATATCCTTTATCTTTGCCATGCTGTCCCTTTGTTCGATTAAAGGTGGGTCAAATATTGTTCTTGAAAGAAGGGCGTTGCCAACTCACTAGGAGTTTCCGTAGCGCACTCCTTGTCCTTTGATCCTTTCCATGATTCGTCATTATTCGCCGAGGTCATGATCTACATTGTTTTTAGCACTATGGTTCGTTAAAATATGTATTCTAAGATGTGGTTTTAATGAGTTTGCTAACGGTTTCAAAGATTTGAATTTTCACAAATCAACGCTGCTGAAACCGCTAGTTCAGACCAGTTGTAGGTAGTGCTATGGGATCAATTTCTAAGGATAATTTGGAAGCTGATGTGGTCATGGTGGTATCCTAACCAATTTCAGAACCTCATATTGTCAATTACTCCTCCAGGTATTCTGTGAGATCCCAACATTGCATAATAAATTCCTGGGATATCTCTTGCCTGAGTTTTGGTAGCGACCGATGCTACAAACCACTCCCTCCTTCATCCCTCTGCATCCATAATTTACCTCTCACAGACTTGCAACCATTGTCACCTAGTTTCTAGCTATCAAAGACACCAATTCATTCTTCTCCTGAGTTTTGAGTGCCCGTGCAAACACTTGTTCCTTGTGTGCGCACTGTGCTACTGAAAAAAAGCGTTGTTGAAACCTCACTACATTTCCCTTGTTTTCCCTACGCTGTAGTTTACTTTTATTGGAGTGTTACTTGTCGGTATTTAAAGATCCCTGCAACAATTTTTACTTTCACTATACCATCACTCTTTAAATTGAGATCTACAGACAGTAAGAGAAGTGAATAAAATTGCACTTCCTACCTTTCACAAGCCATAAAAACAATGTCTTGTCAAAACAAGGTGAGTTAGAGGAGAATCTTAGGAGAGAGCAGCCATTATTCACTGTCATTTTTACATTGAAGTCTACCTCTATTTTCTCCCCTATCCTTCACTATACCATAACCTTTGATCCCTTGTCTTTACCCATGGAGACACCTGATAAGAAGAAATATCACAAGGGAGGAACTATGGTCAGGACTGAACCCTCATACATGCACCTATTTGATGCAGAGCCAATGGTTAGGGAAGTTTTTCAAAGGGTGCGTTGCCTCTCTTTTTTCCAAAACATGCAAAGAGGACATCCTGAAGTGGCAAGGCAATTTGCCTTACATTTTGATGGCCTTAAGACTAAGGTAGGAGACCTTGAGTTTGAGGTGTTTGAAGCCTCCATTGCAGTAGCCACAGGGATTCCTAATACTGGTGAGAGGTGGTTTAAATCCATGACCTTAAATGTTGCCTTCTCCAAGGACTTCCTCAAACCAGATTATCAGACAGACAACTTGTCCAAGGGAGTGCCTAGAAGTCATCTTGTTGAATATTTTGACAATATGTTGAAGATCATCCAGAGATACTTTACATGTGAGGGAAGATTTAATATGTTATACCAGTACCATATAAGGCTTTTGCTTCATTTTACTGGTAAATATGAAATGAATATCCCTTTCTACTTGTTGAGGAGCATGGGGAAAATGTTTGATAGAGTCCAAGCCAAGTCCAAGGTTATGGACACTAGTGTCTTTCACTCTAGATTGATCAGTATGTTTATCTTGGAAGAATTGAAGAAGTGGAACATTCCTTGGGAACAATTCATTTTTTCTTCTCACATGAAGTTGGACATAGATTTGAATTCTCAATTAAATATGGAAAGTCCTTTGTCATATACTAGTACTACTCTAGTAGGAACAAGAAGGAAAAGAAAGAGAAAATTCCCTACTCAAGACCAAGAGGTCATCAAGGAAACTGAAGAAATAGAAAGGGAGGCTTATCATTCACCACAAAGAGACTTTTCACCTCATCCTACACCAGAATTGAAAGAGGTCCCTTCATCCACTAAAGCCACAACCAAGAAGGGAAGGAAATTTCATTTCTCTTCACCTTTTCCAGCAGCTAGCACAAAAGTCAGGAAGCCTTTTACTAGATCATGAACTCTCAAGGAGACTGTTGAAACACAAGTCCTACCCAAGGTTTCAATTCTAAATAAAAATAAAGATAAGGGAAAAGGAATTGAGAAGCCTATTGAGGTGATAGAAAAATCCCTTTTGTAGAAAAAAGATTAAGGTGAAGCCAGGAAGAATCTTGTTGAGTTTATCAACATCAACACTCCACCTAGCAATCACACCTTCAAAATATTGATTAGACTACTCAGGGAGGCTAGGAAGGAGGTTGCTCATTTGAAAGCAGAAGGTTTATCTGAAAGAATTAAGATGAAGGAGCTTATGGATGTGTACAACAACACCCTTGATTTGAAAATATTTGCAGCAAGAAGAGCCCAACCTCTCCATAAGAAACTTAAGAACCTCTATAAGAAAAACAAAGGCTTTTAGTCTCAAAATAGAAAACTCAAGGTAGAATTGCAACACTTCAAGGATGAATTCACCCAGAGGAATTTGAATGTTTTGGTAGAAGTTACCATTGAAAGAGAGGAACCAGTAGTGAAGAAGAGCACACCTGCAGTCAATAAGCCTATCACTACAAAAGAAAAACATGTTGCTGTGTTAGAAGGAATATCTCCTTCAACAAGGAGGAGTGCTAGGTTGATGAAATAATTGGGGGATATAAGATCCATTTTTGAGATGGTCTCTTTTTTCAAGAGTAAGTGATCAAGGATGTATATTTTTTTCCACCTGTATAGGCATCTACATGCTTCGAACCTATCAGCTCAAAGTTCTTTGCACTCTCCAAAGGATTAGTCTCATCATACAAAAACTCACTACCCAACGCGCTACTGAATGGAGCTACGAACTGGCACCTGCAATCAAGGAGTTCAAATTCATCACTCTTTTGGGTGGCTGATGATGTGGAGAAGAGAGATGATCATAGGTGGTAGCATGATGACAAAATACAACCCCTAGAGGATAGTTGGAATGGAAAGGAATGCACATCAAGGGAGAAGATGTCATTTAAATCTTGTTGGATTGGTTGCCAACATGTTTCCTTTTTTATAGCAGTTTGTTAAATAGTTGTCAGCACAGGTGTTATATTGAATAATATATTTTGAGAATCCTATGGGAGGAAGGCCAACTCGCACCTCTAGCTGTCGCTTTCCCTTTTTTGTTATAAATAGATATACCAAATGATTTAGAGGGTTTGAATGGTTGAGCTGGGCTCCCTTATTGTAATATTTTGATTAAGCATACTGGTTCTCTGGTTATGTACTGGACTTGAGATTTTTTGATTAATATAAGTAAGTTTCACTTATTCCATGTTGTTTCCTCTTATACTAAAGTTTTCATGATTGAATGATTCACATGAGATTGTTATAGTTGTATTATGATGAATGTTTGATTATAGTACTGCTATGATGTTCTTCAATGTTCTTTAAACTTTGAATTCAAGAAGATCTGTGTTTGAGTTTTTCCTCCTTAGGCTGCTTGAAGGCATGATGTCAATAAAATACCTTTACATTTCCCTTAGCAAAGTCATCCTTCTATTCACTTTTACTCTCATTCACTGACCAAATTTGATCAAGACCTCAATTGCTTGTGCATGGTAGCCCAGATTTCCAAGTTAAAACATTATTATCCCGAGCCTTATCCATTTGACCTTTTAAACACTCATTTACATTTACACATAATCTGATGGGTACTGGGCTTATCCTATCTGCAGTCTAAGGGTGATTCCTAGTACCAACAACTGCAAAGTTCTTAGGATCTACTGAATGTGCTACAAATGTTCTACCCAAATTCTACTGAAGATGAGGATGTTATCCAAACTTATGACCACAAAAGAGTTTGTGAACAGATGCAAGATGTCATCCATCATCCTCATGAATTTTGAAGCATTAGTCAAGCAAAAAGGAACAATTAAGTAGTCAAAAATGCATTTTTAGACTTGAAGGTGGTCTTCCATACATTGATTTGTTCAATCAGGACCTAGTGGTATCCCGAATTAAGATCAATGGTATTCTAGAATGAGGTCTTCATTTATAAATATTGTTGACCCTTTTAAACTCACAAATTTTTCGAATATGTCATATTTATGGTCATTAGAGCTTACCTTAACACGAATCGACCTATTTTTATGTTCAATTATTTTTCCGAGTGATCTGGATTGTATAGAGAATGAAATGAAATGCATGGATATGAATGGAAACAAACACACACATAAATATTGTAAAGAGTGCAGTAATATAGTAAAATCCAAATCATATTAGTGAATGAAATAGGAAACAACTGTAAAATGCAAAGAAATACAAACTAGCTAGAATGGTGGTAGCTTATCTTTGAAGAGAAAGATGTTGGATACACTAATTTGCAAGAAGACATTACAAGAGGATGAAATGAAAATTTTAACATAAAGTAATAAAACCTAACAGGAAACAACCCTTAAGAACCAAAACCCTAACACTAGGAGATGAAGTTCCAAAAGGATTGGAGGCCCTGAGGTGGCTAGTTGATATGTCAACTTCCAGGGAGTGAAATGTTTTCATACAATCTCCATTTGGGGTGAAAAGTAGCTCGTTGGAAAGATATAAATGGGAATTATAATTGTCGGTAGGCATGAGAAAGAAAAAAAAACATTGTTTAAGGCCTCAAAAAAACCCTTGGAAGTTTAGGACTTGAAAAATTGTAGATAAAAAAATTTCCAAGATAGAGACCTGTGTTGAGTCAGTGGAAGAGGTGGGTGGCCACCGATTTCCACCTAGGCCCCCCCCCCTTATGAAGCAATGTTCCCCATTTCATTTATTTCCCTCATCATATGGGGAAAATTTTGTTGAATTTGACTCCTGGTGAGCCACTTGCCTTGGTGAAGAAGTTGTCCTACTTTGACAACCTAATAGAGTTGTATGTTTTGATGGTGGGTGCCCTTCATATTGGTGTCCATGAATCGATCCATTGTAGCTTGATCAATCTAGTAAATATTAAGTTTTTTAGGTGCCAAATTCTTAGCCACCTATGAAGTTCCCAAAAGGGGTGAAAAATATGGTCGAAGCAACTCCACATTAAATACTGGGTGCAAGCCAAGGAAAGGGGAAATAACCAATTCAAAATCATTCTCACCATAACCTTTGTTATAGTTTAAGGCCCATATTAGAGTGTTATGAGATTATTGTGGGGTCCTATGAGACACTGTTTCTACAAATGCAACCACACATTATCACTAATCTTAAACTTGTGTGGAACCCAGTGCTGGTCATGTCACTACTTATACTTAAAATTGGATTTCTCTAGGATATCATGAACCCATTGTTGAATGTGCTATATCAATTGAACAAATTTGGTTTCTCTATCTGCCTCATTTTGAGCATGGGAGGAATATTATCATGAAGATACAATGGGTAGAGATACATCAATGGGGGACAATGGCTGGAACCCCAAGCACACTTGGAAAGGTCTTGGCCAATACAGTTGTAAATTAATCTATTGTAGATATGTTGAAAATAAAGAAGGATCTCATCAATTGTACCAGAATGCTTGGAGTTGTACATGTGTAGGATATGCACAACCATCCTATTCACTAGTTTTGTTTGTCCATCTGTTTGGGGGTGGAAGACAGTTCATTTGGTCAGCTTGGTGTCCTTCAGAGACCACAGGTTGGAACAAAAGGTATTAAGGAACCTACTATCTCTATATGAAATAATGGTCTGTGGTAGCCCAAAATGAACCTAAACATGCTCAAAGAAGAGATTAGCAATGTCTTAGGTTGTGATAAAAAATTTCACAGTGCCAAAATGACCATCTTAGAGAACCAGTCAACATCCACAAAGAGACAATCCTTACCATAATTGGTGGATGAAAAAATTGACATGTAATCCATGGAGCCAGACTCCCAGGTCTTGTCTGGGGTAGGAAGAGGAGTGTACAACCCCTACTTCTTAATTTCAGGTTTAGCAATGGCACATGTAGCACATGATCTTATATGCTTCCTGATGTCATGTCAGAGTCTTGGTCAGTAGAAATACTTTTGAAGTACTACTACTGTCTTCTCCACATTGAAGTTCCATGCCACTTGATTGTAATGTGCTACCCAAATTATCTTTTCACACTCGCTTAAAGGAACATAAATATGACCCAGATAGCAAAACAATGCATCCTGGAGGTGAAAGTATGGAATTTTTTTACCTACACCTAGTGTCTGATATGTAACAATGAATTCAAGATCATTTTCGTACAATTGGGACCACCCAGAGGTCTTGTGCCCATATGATTTAAGAACTGTAGTTAGCACCACAACCTAGGGTTGATTGAGGTAGTCCACAACACGGTTTGTGATACCCTTATTGTACTTAATTTTCAAGTGGAACTATTGAAAGTATGTGGACCACTTATTATGGAGGTCATTATTTGAATTTCCTTATGTCTGCATGAATTGTAGAGGTTTGTGATCAGTGTAGATCATCATTCCCCTTCCTGGAATGTAATGCTTCCACTGTCATCATATCTGCACAATGGACTACATCTCCTTGTCATAAGTGGGATACATGTGAATACTATCAGAGAGTGTCTCGCTATGATAGGCCACCTGATGTCCATGCCAAGTGAGGATTGCAACGATATCATGGCCAGAGGAATCTGTCTCATTATCAAATGGTTGTTGTAGGTCTATGAGAGTGAGGACATGTGTTGAGTAGAGGTGGTGTTTTAGATCCTCAATTTTTTTCTGTTGTGACTTAGACCAGGAAAACTTGGCTTTATCTCCACCCTTGATCACTTGGATTAAGGGACAAACAATATGAGAGAACCCCAACACGAACCTACGGTAGAAGTTGGAAAGGCCTAAGACGCTGCAGAGCTCTATTAGAGTTGTTGGGGCTGGACAATTGTGAATGACTTGGATCTTGGATGGGTCCACATGCACCCCATGTTCATCCATGATGTATCCTAGATACTGAATTTGTTCCATGACAAATGAGCATTTCTCCATATTGACATATAACTTGTGTTGCTGCAAAGTTCTTAGGATCTACTAAAAGTGTTGCAAATTTTCTACCCAAATTATACTAAAGATGAGGATGTCATCCAAATTTATGACCACAAAAGAGTTTGTGAATGGATGCAATATGTCATCCATTATCCTCATGAATTTTGAAGCATTAGTCAATCCAAAAGGAACAATTAATGACTCAAAAACATCTTATTTAGACTTGAAGGTGGTCTTCCATACATTGTTTTTTTCAATCGGGACCTAGTGGTATCCTGACTTAAGATCAATGGTCTTATGGAATGAGGTATTCATTTATAAATATTCTTGACCCTTTTAAACTCGCAAATTTACCGAATATGTTATATTTATGGTCATTAGAGCTTACCTTAACACAAATCGACCTATTTTTATGTTCAATTATTTTTCCTAGTGATCTGTATTGTATAGAGAATGAAATGAAAGGAATGAATATGAATGGAAAAAAACACACACATCAATATTGCAAAGAGTGCAGTAATATAGTGAAATCCAAATCATATTAATGAATGAAATAAGAAAAAACTGTAAAATGCAAAGAAATACAAACTAGCTAGAATGGTGGTAGCTTATCTTTGAAGAGAGAGATGTTGGCTACACTAATTTGCAAGAAGACATTACGAGAGGATGAAATGAAATTTTTAACATAAAGTAATAAAACCTAATAGGAAACAACCCTAAAGAACCAAAACCCTAACACTAGGAGATGAAGTGCCAAAAGGATTGGAGGCCATGAGGTGGCTAGTTAATATGTCAACTTCCAGGGAGTGCAAATTTTGCATACAATCTCCATTTGGGGTGAAAAGTAGCTAGTTGGAAATATATAAATGGGAATTATAATTGTTAGTAGACATGAGAAGGAAAAAAACATTCTTTAAGGCCTCAAAACAACCTGGGAAGTTTAGGACTTGAAAAACTGTATATACAAAAATTTCCAAGATGGAGACTTGTGTTGAGTCAGTGGAAGAGGTGGGTGGCCATCGATGTCCACCTAGCCCCCCCCTTATGAATAAATGTTCACCATTTCATTTATTTCCCTCATCATATGGGGAAACTTTTGTTGAATTTGACTCCTGGAGAGCCACTTGCCTTGGTGAAGAAGTTGTCCTACTTTGACAACCTGATAGAATTGTATGTTCTGATGGTGGGTGCCCTTCATCTGGGTTTGCATGAATCGATCCATTGTAGCTTGATCAATCTCGTCAAGATTGATTTTTTTAGGTGCCAAATGCTTAGCCACCTATGAATTCCCCAATAGGGGTGAAAAATATGGTCGAAGCAACTCCACATTAAATACTGGGTGCTAACCAAGGAAAGGGGCAATACTCAATTCAAAAGAATTCTCCCATAACCTTTGTGATGGTGTAAGGCCCATATCAAAGTGTTATCATATTCTTGTGGGGTCCTATGAGACACTTTTTCTACAAATGCAACCACACATTATCACTAATCTTAAACTTGTGTGGAACCCAGTGCTGGTCAGGTCACTACTTATACTTGGCATTGGATTTCTCTAGGATATCATGAACCCATTATTGAATATGCTATATCAGTTGAAAAAATTTGGTTTCTTTATCTTCCTCAATTTGAGCATAGGAGGAATATTATCATGAATATACAATGGGTAGAACTACATCAATGGGGGACAATGGATGGAGCCCTAAGCACACTTGGAAAGGGCTTGGCCAATACAATTGTGAATGTTTCTATTGTAGATATGTTGAACATACATAAGAATATCATCCATTGTACCTGGATGCTTGGAGTTGTACATGTGCAGGATATGCACAACCATCCTATTCACCACTTTTGTTTGTCCATCTATTTGGGGGTGGAAGGCAGTTCATTTGGTCAACTTGGTGTCCTTCAGAGACCACAGGTTGGAACAAAAGGTGTTGAGGAAACTACTGTCTCTATATGAAATAATGGTCCATGGTAGCCCAAAATGAACCTAAACATGCTCAAAGAAGATATTAGCAATGTCTTATGTTGTGATACAATTTTTTTGCAGTGCAAAAATGACCATCTTAGAGAACTGGTCAAAATTCACAAAGATACAACCATTACCATACTTGGTGGAGGAAAAACCTAACATGTAATCCATGGAGACTGACTCCTAGGTCTTGTCTGGGGTAGGCATAGGAGTGTACGACCCCTACTTCTTAATGTCAGGTTTAGCAATGGCACATGTAGCACATGATCTTATATGCATGCTGACGTCATGTCAGAGTCTTGGTCAATAGAAATAATTTTGAAGTACTGCTACTCTCTTCTCCACACTAAATTTCCATGCCACTTGATTGTAATGTGATTCCCAAATTTTCTTTGCACACTCGCTTAAAGGAACATAAAGATGACCCAGATAGCAAAAAAGTGCACCCTGGAGGTTAAAGTATGGAAATGTTTTACCTGCACCTAATGTATGATATGTAACAATGAATTCAAGATCATTTTCATACAATTGGGACCACCCAGAGGTCTTGTGCCCATATGAGTTAAGAAATGTAGTTAGCGCCACAACCTAGGGTTGATTGAGATAGTCTGCAACATGGTTTGTGCTGCCCTTATTGTACTTAATGTTCAAGTGGAAATATTGCAAGTACGTGGACCACTTTTGATGGAGGTCATTATTTGACTTTCCGTATGTCTACATGAATTGTAGAGGTTTGTGATTAGTGTGGATGATCATTCCCCTTCCCAGAATGTAATTCTTCCACTGTCAGCATCCCTGCACGATGGAGTACATCTCCTTGTCATAAGTGGGATACCTGCGAATAATATCAGAGAGTTTCTCTCTATGATAGGCCACATGATGTCCATGCCAAGTGAGGACTACAACAATAGAATGGCCAGAGGCATCTGTCTCATTATCAAATGGTTGTTGCAGGTCTATCAGAGTGAGGACGGGTGTCGGGTAGAGGTGGTGTTTTAGATCATCAAGTTTTTTCTGTTGTGGCTCAGACCAGGAAAACTTGGCTTTATATCCACCCTTGATCACTTGGATTAAGGGCCAAGCAATATGAGAGAACCCCAACACAAACCTACGGTAGAAGTTGGAAAGGCCTAAGAAGTTGCAGAGCTTTGTTAGATTTGTTGGGGCTGTACAATTTCGAATGACTTGGATCTTTGATGGGTCCTCATGCACCCCATGTTCATCCATGATGTATCCTAGATATTGAATATGTTCCATGACAAATGATCATTTCTCCATATTGACATATAACTTGTGTTGTTGCAAAGTTCTTAGGATCTACTGAATGTGTTGCAAATGTTCTACCCAAATTCTATTGAAGATGAGTATGTCATCCAAATTTATGACCACAAAAGAGTTCATGAATGGATGCAAGATGTCATCCATCATCCTCATGAATTTTGAAGCATTATTCAAGCCAAAAGGAACAATGAACCGCTCAAAAGCGTCTTTTTTAGACTTTAAGGTGGTCTTCCATACATTGATTTGTTCAATCGAAACCTAGTGGTAGCCTGACTTAAGATCAATATTACTAAATAACTTGGAACCCTTAAGCTTATCAAGAATATCCTCAATATGAGTGATTTTCTACTGGTTCTCGAAAATGATTTCATTTAGGGATCTATAACGAATACATATTCTCCATGTCCCACCCTTCTTATGCACCAATACAATTGGGCTCCCACAAGTTGAGGTCCTTGGCCAAATGTGGCCCTTTTGGATGATCTCATAAATTTGAAATTTTATTTCCTCATTCTCCAAAAGAGTGTTCTTATATATCAGGCCATTAGGTAAAGGAGCACAAAGTATCAAGTCAATTGAATGTTTGACCTAACAGTGTAGAGGCACCCCCACATGTGAAGAAAATATATCCCTATATTCGTCTACAATCTTGTCCACTTGCTTCTATTGTGTAGAGAGACCCCATGTTGAGGTAGTGGTGGTCACAATGACCTTATGCTCACCTTTTGAATGAACCATGAAGAGGAATTTTTTTTAGATTGAGATATTACCTTTCGACACTGCTTTTCCAATATCAAGGAAACTACAATAGTCAGGACTACCTCTAGTACCTTGTAGAGCTATCCTCCAAAAGTAATAATGACACTAGGAGGCATTGAATCATAAACATCATGAAGTTTCCACATATAGGGTTTTCCTAAAAGAACATCACAAAATTCCAGTGGTGAAACATCACACAATACCTCATCCTTGAAGGGCTTGATGTCATAAGATAGGTGGCATCAATGTTGTCTGATGTGAAGGTCTCATCCCTGGATCAACCAAATGATGGCGTGTGATTGGGTGTGTGGTGTTTTAGACAACTTCAATCTCTTGATGACCTTGGTTGAGATCATTTTATTTTGGCTACCACTGTCAACAATGAAATTTAGTGGCGTCCCATTCACCCACATCTATGAATGGAATAAGTGTTCCCCCTCCTCAGGCTCCTCCGAATCTTCTAGTTGGATATTTTTAGTTACAATGGTAGAATTAGGTTTTGTGTCAATGATCCTCTTTCCCTTATCTTATTTTGAATAAGAGTTTGAGCTAGATTTTGATTATTTTTATTTTAGGTCAAACAATAATGATTGTTTCGAGCGATATTCATCAATGTTGTTCCATGGGTTTTTGTGGAACTCACACCACTTTCTAGTATCCTTCTTTGACTTCCCATTACCCTTTTTTGACTACATCTTGGAATGGTTGTATTTATGTTGAATCTCCTTTATTTTTCCTTTGTTATATGAGTTAGGGGCACCTTTACCATGATTTTATTGCGACAAATTTCCAGACCCAAAATTTCACTTATTCCTCTACTTAAATTTCTATTTGATTTTGACAGCATATTGATAAGCGACTTCCAGTGAGGAGATGCCCAAGAAATTCATATTTGTTTTTATGTACCTGTGTAGGCCACTGTTGTACTTAAAAACTAGGTTATTCTTGGAGTCCCTGATGCCTAGCTTTGAGTGAAATTTATGGAAGATATTGGCGTACTCCAACATCGTCTAGTCTCTCTCTTGACACATAGTTGTCCATCTCGTGTACCGGTCATCATGGTTTCCAACATGGTAAAATTCCTCCTTTAGGAAATAAAAAAAGGCCACCCAAGTGGGTCCTATCCTAAATGATGTAGACTCATCTTCATTATGTCTCTCCTAGTATCTTTCCCACCAATATTTGACATGGGGGATGGATTTAATGAGCACGAAGGTGATCTTTTTGATGTCGTAAATTTTTTGAACATAATAATAATGCTCTAATATATTTAACCATTGTCCAAATCATTTGCATCTATTTGGCCTCCAAATACCTTTAAGGGTGTCACACCTATGAAATGGATGCTTGTTGAAGGTGCCTTGACCATCGTTGGTAGTTGTCAAAGGATTTGGATGAAATTGTCCATCATGTTGTTGCTCTGTCACGTGAGGGATTCCTTAAGAAACAATTTGAAAGGATCTCATGTTGCATCATCTCTCTTTTCTTCCACCATGGGATGCTTCGTAGGCCAACAAGAGTAGTATTCCCTAAGTGAGTTGTCTCGAGACCCAACTCTTTATACCCTGACCTTGTCAGGGACATGCATTGAGAAACAAAAAGAGCAGATTGCTCTGATACCACTAATATGAGATGTATAGAGAAAACAATGAAAGGAAGGAATATGAATGAAAATACACACACATAAATATTGCAAAGAGCATATTAATATAGTGAAACTCAAATTCCATTACTAAATAAAATAGGAAAACATTGTAATATGCAAAGCAATACAAACTAGCAATAATGTTGGTAGCATATCTCTGAAGAAAGAGATGTCAGCTACGATGTTTGCAAGAAGACATTACAAGAGGTAAAAATGGCCTTTTTAACATAAATTACTAAACCTTAAGAGCCAAAACCCCTAAAGATCCCAAACCCTAACCCTAGGAGACAAAGCGCCAAAAGGATTATGGGTCTGAGGTGGCTAGTTGATACATCAACTTCGCCATAGCAGAAATTTTGCATACAATCTTTGTTTGGGATGCCCATTTTCTCGTTGGAAAGATATAAATTAGAAGTACAATCATTGGTAGTCTTGGAATGACCATGGCCATCTCGAGCCCCCAAATGGGCAATAAACATCGTTTAAGGCCCAAAAACGGCTATGTAAGTTTAGGACCTGAAAAATTGTAGATACAAAAATTGCCAAGATGGAGATTCATGTTGAGTCAGTGGAAGAAGTGGGTGGCCACCAATGTCCACTTGGATCACCCTTCCTAGTTGCTTCTATGAGGCAAGTTGTTTTAATTTACGAATTATTTTTTAGTTCTTCCTTGACTACTGCCGACATGTCCTCATCTTTCTTCTCTTTTATACCAAAAATTATGAGGTTTAGAGCTCTTTTTTTACGCTTATGGCCTAACTCTATGAGCTTGTTCATTTCCTCTTTGATGGGTTTGATATGAAATTTACTTTCCAAAATTTTTAAGGCCAAATTGTTGATTAACTTTTCTTATAGCTCTTGAATCTTGTCCCTTAGATTATGATTTTCTTTAACCTCTCCCTCTAGGTTGACTGTTTCCTTTATTGGCTTCTTTTTTCCATTTCTTGTAATCTAGCCTCCATTTTCCACAATTATGTCCCCAACCCTAATATTCTATTGTCTCTCTGTGTTTGTATTTTTATATGTTCATAAAAAAATATCTAAGATTTATTTGTTATGAAAAGTTATAAATATAATGAAAGGTTGGTTAAATGATCTCTCTCTCTGTGTGTGTGTGTGTGTGTGTGTGTGTGTGTGTGTGTGTATTATTGTTTAATTATTTTTATTTACAGATCCATTTAATTATTTAATTAGAATATATAATTATACAACTTGAGTAGGCCTAATGGTTAAGAACATGTGTTTCCTCCTAAGAGGTCACAAGTTCAAATCCAAAGGGGGGTAGGGTATGTATACCTTCGTAGACTTTACCAGTCAAATCGCTCGACAGAGAGTTTTGATTTAGATAATTATTGATTTTTTATTATTCATAGAACTTGAATTCTTCTTGTTTGAATACATATAATATATTCCATTAATGCCATTGTATTTAATTATATGTTTGTATATTAAATAATGCATATAATTATGTTTGCTTACATCAAATTATATAAAGTTATATCAAAATTTCTTATGTATATTTAAATTGTATATATTTTTTATTTTTTAATATATTTAGTAATTTGATCATAAAATTAATTCCAAAGAGGTTGAAGCCAATGGTGGAAAGAGAGGAGTTTTTCACTGTTGGGCAATGTTCAATTCTCATGAGGGCCTAACCTGAAGCCATGGGGGCACCTTGAGGTAGTGGTCGAACGTGTGGTTGCCCCCATAGATATTATATTAAATGATATCGTGACCTGTGCACACATAAGTGGATCAAAGCCCACCCCCATGTCCTTTAATTTTTTAAGCCCCCTTGGGGGCAGCTCAATTGGCAAGTGCCATGAAAATGAAGTTCCAAAGATGTCTCGAGTTCAATTCCCCCCGACTAATCTAGTGTGTAGCACGTGGGGTAGCATGGGCACACCTGGAGATTATAGTGGTAGTAGTGAGAATGAAGTTCCAAAGAGGTCTCGAGTTCAACTCCCTTGACTAATATAGTGTGCAGCGTGTGGGGTAGCGTGGGAACACCTGGAGATTATAGTGGTAGCAGTTGGATAACACGAGCACATATAACACAAGTACGTTCCCAACTAGTTGCTGATTCCGCCAACCATAAAAAAAAAATATAATAGATGGAGGAAAGTAGTCTTAGACAATCCCTCCCAATATGCACCAATTTAGGGGTTCAATCTTTTATATATATATTTTTAAAGTCATGGAGCCCATTTTATTGGCACTCTACACAAGTAACCTAGGGTATATTTAAATTGTATATATCTTTTATTTTATAATATATTTAGTAATTTGATCATAAAAAATATTAAACAAA
>JASDQU010109556.1:169904-180137 GCA_032191745.1 Picea mariana | reverse complement strand
CTTTTTCTTTGCATTAATAAACTGCTCCAAGTGGTCGCATTGGTTGGGGCCATGGATGTTTCCTCGTAGGGGTTTTACCATGTGAAAACATCGGTGTGTTGATATTTGATCTGGTTATGTGAGTGGTTACTGAAGGTGTTCGTCCTTTGTTGGAATACCTGTGTTGTCGAACACAAGTTTTGGGATAACCTTGGTAATTTTGACCTATTTTGGGACTTCGACAACCAGACGAAGAAGGAGCACCAAGCGAAGTAGAGATCATGGGATCTCGGTCCACTTTTGGCCCTCTTTTAGGGTTTTGGATTAATGTAATGGGAAAGGGATGTTCGCCCGTGGGTTTACCCATGCTTAGGCCCACTTTTGTAATGTATAAATAGATACTTAGGAAATGTAAGAATGGTTGATGGATTAGTGCTAGTAGTTATATATGTGTGATCGGATGTGGATTGTAAATGCTCTGTGCATGATTGTAAGAGGCTTGCAGAGATAAGTTCAAGTTGTTTGTAAGATTTTGTAGAAGGATTTGTGTTGAAGTGTAAGGAAGAAGGATCTAGCGAGCTGTGAAGATCTTATGTCCTATGCAAAGAAGGGTTTGAGGCTTTGTGCTATAACTGATGATTGAAGATACTAATAAAGAAGAAGAGTTGGTGGACGTAGCCCTAGGGTGGGGGTGAACCAAGTAAATCTATGTGTTATGCTTTGTGCTTTGACTTGATGTGTTTATCTCTTCCCTTGCTAAGTGCTTTGGTATATTTAGATAGATCTACTTAGGCTTCATGCTTCATAGATGTGCATGAATGTTAGATATGATATGTATGAAGATGCTTAGTGTTGATCTACTAGATCTGATCTATTTTATTGTTTCTAAGTGTTGAAATATCTTAGATCTAAGTGAATGTTGTGATGCTCTGTGCTATCTGCGAAGTATAAGAAGGGTTTAATATTGATGAATAATCGATGCTAAGTGCGCTATAAATATAGAATCACAGATATGTGTCCCAGCTAAGGTTGCAGACACCTGAGTCTTGCAACCACCCCTGCATCTACCTCAAGTGAGACTTCATCTGCTTCACAGGTGTTGTCGAAAGGGCCGGTAGTTAGGGATTTGTTGGTGTGCTCTTGAGCGTGGAACCCTGGGTCTGGCCCTATGCCAAAAACATGTATGGTAGAGTCCTCATTGTGGTATATTTGTTACAATTTCAACGCATAATTTTATTTATTTTGCCCGAAATTAATTTTTTTATTTTTTTTTAAATAAATAGTTTTCGTCGCAATTTCGACGCACAATAGAAATCCTATGGTGAATTTTCTATATAAACCAAAAAAGTTGTCGTCGCAATTTCAACGCTCAATAGAAAGCATGAGACAAATCTTCTATATAAACCATGAAATTTTTCATCGCACTTTGGACATACACCACGAAAGTTGTCGTCGCCATGTCGACGCACAATAGAAATCCTGCGATGAATTTGCTATATAAACAAAAAAAAAAAATCGTTGCAATTTAGATGCCCCATAGAAATCATGCAACGAATTTGCTACATAAACCATGAAAGATTTCGTCACAATTGTGACATACACCACGAAAGTTGTCGTCACCATTTCGACGCACAATAGAAATCCTGCGACAAATTTTCTATATAAACCACGAAATTTGTATAGCGAAATCATCGCTATATACCATGTTTTCGTCGCAATAGCGACGAACATGTCAATAGTCAATTCGTCGCAATGTTTTCACTTACTTTGCATCTATTTTCGAGTGTGCGACGATTTCCCTACTGTGTCGTGCTTTCGACGAATTCTTCACTTAGTTGTATTGGCGATGATATTTCTTTTTTTGTCGCAATGGTGAGAAGTTCCCTACGGTCATCGCTCTTGCGACGTTAATTCAATATCTTCAAACTTTCCATGTCACATGAAATGACATTTGAGAGACTCAAGATTCGTCACAATATCCACGACATAACATCGCAAGCGCATCGAAATAGCCGTCGCAAAATGACCCAAATTTGTTAGTGGACATACCAAAATAAAAAGGATTAGAGGCTAGAGGCATCAACTAAGTACTATAACAAGGCATCCCCATTGAAAAGGTACCAGGGGGAACGAATATCGATGATGATGAAGTCATACCACTTGAAAATATAAAAGGATTTGTCCCCATGGAATGAGTTGAGCTCATGGACTCAGTAGCACTAACTAAGGGAGTCACGGGGGCTCCATTAACCATAGTGGATGTTGGAGTCGAATGACTTCTTGATCCACTCACACTTGAAACAGTACTCATATTTGAATCATTTCTCATGATAGGATGGTCATGAGCCTAAGCGGTAAATATGTATGTACCACATATATTAACTCTATGCCTTTTAGGAGGTGATTTCGATATCAAACCAAACTGTGGTAATTGATTCAAAATTCGATGGAACTAGAAGGGAGGTTGGTCTCGTTCCACGATGACTCAAAAATTGTGACACAATACAAAATCATATGGCCAACTAATATACAAAGAGCACACTCTTAAATGAAGCTAGGGCCAATGCATGCAAACATGATAAGATGGTTGAAAGGGACCTCCTGAACTAAAGAAGGTATGCCTCTCCCAGGAGGGGATGAGACTCCCAAACAATAGAGTGGAGGTAAAAAATTCAATTATAAGGAAACTCGTGGGATTCACTGTGCAATCGGTTAGATCCATCCTGAGAGAAAATCCTCCATAAAGTCTGTATGTTTTTTTATCCCTATCTGACTCAGGGTACCTGCAAAATAACCCTGCAAGCAACCTGTGTGGATACCTAGGTCAGGAAACTAAGTTCACCATAGTATAACCAATGCCTAGGTGAGAAGTCACAAGTCTGGTCCACCATATGGGTAGGGTAGTAAAGCCCGAGCCTCAAAAGCATCGCTTCTCACAGAGGTAAAGGCAATAAAGAAACCCCCATACACGAATAGAACCCAAGAAATATATCTAATGCTTGGAAGGTATTAAAGGTATATATCTGCAACCAACTTCATGCGACCCCATGCTTAACTTCGGTGTGAGTGGAGCCTCCCAAGGACACCAATTATACAATGGGTTTCACCACTCCTGGGACATACACCTATGTTGAATTTTGTAGCCTTGGAGAAATTTACTCACGGAATCCTATTCCAAGGCCCTAACTCCTAAACTTGTTTGTGTACCCTGAAAAATAAAATTGTTTCTAATCAATTTTAATTATTGAGCGTTAATTTTAGTGGCTTCTTCTTACTCGAGAGGTGTGGTCGTTAAACTAATGGTGTGATGACTCAACATTTGAAAGAAGAACACGTAAAAACATTGCTAAGTACTAGTCTTGTTTTTCAATAGAAATGGTATTCTTCTAAATGTCATGTATAAGATACAATATCTTTAATTTTAATGATAATGAAATCTTTCCTAATATGTCAAGACTAATGCAACCTAAACAAAAGTGAAAATGCTTCAAGTGAAATTCAAAAACAATTATTTGTTTTGTATTTTCAATATAAGAAAATGAAAATGCAAAGACTGAATAAACAACCTTTCAAACAGACCTTACTGGCAGCACAGGAAGACAAGCCACGTAGGAAACCAAGAAGCTACTACTCAGACCAAGATGCAAGGACTAAAGACGAGAAAAAATAAAAGAAACTATTTTTTCCAAAAATTCAACAGTAATACAACTCCCTATCACTCTACAGATAGGACAGAGACCCAAGAAGACTCAACAACACTCAAAACTCACCCAACAAACACCACATTGAGCCAAGAAGGCCTAGAAAAAGGTGTATGTGACTGTTTAGGGAAAAACAATGTATGTACATGCTCTAAAAACGAACAACATGTGTATGTATGCGAATGTTAATGGAAAATCCATGTCTTCCAAGAAATACATCGACTAGGTAAGGACCAGGCCAAGAAACGCGGATGTAATTCAATGCAGAGGTTGTTAAGAAACATGCGACATGGAAACTCGAGAAAACAAAGAGAAATCAAAGAGAAAAATAACCAACTAACCTCAAAAGGGAGGAATTCCCTAGTAGAGTCGTCAATTATGTTACGAGGAATAACTCTCTGTGGCTTGGGGTAAGACCACAACAAACGAAATGACACCCATAAATAAACTCTAATATCAAGTATGCTAGATAAATGGAATTGCCAACAAAAAAAGGATAAAAAAACTACCTCTTCCGGACGTCCATAGGAGACCATCGTCGAGCTCACGATTCAATGCTTGATACCTGCAACTTGTCCTCAATATCCAAGATACACAAGTCTATGGATAATATATGAAATGTTTTCATATAAAATAGAATAGTCCATCAATATGTATGAAAAATTTACCCATGGAAAATAATACAAATATTTGTAACATATAATTGGACGAGAAAAGAGTATTTCTATTAATATAATCAGCAGAAGTACATAGGTGACAACTTTTTGCAACAGAACTTGATTTTATCGAGAAACTAAGTCCCTCCACCTGGGCCTTCACCACTTCAATCCTCCACAAGGAAAGCTCATAATTTTTAGGATTAATTGAGTTCCTCCTTCACAAAATAGCAAGATCTTGGGGAATGAACACAAGAGAAGTTCAGACTTAAAATACAAAGGTATGTAGACTCAATATGAGGCAAAATTACTCCAAAGTGTATTTTCTCTCAACTTTTTCTCTCTCTCTCAAGGCTTATATATGGTTCAATTTATATCCTTCAAAGGGAATTGAAGGGTTGAATCAAAGCGTTTCCAGCATATGAAAGGCCAAAGGGTATGGATATCATGACTTGGCATGGAAAACCCGAAATATTTTTAATTTTGAGCACAAAACCCGATGTACGCGGGTTGTCATGGAGCAACTACGTATACGCAGGTTGTCTAACTATAGCCTGTGTATATGCTCAAAATTTTTAATTTTTTACTTTGGATTGAGAAAAATGGGGAAATTGAGTCTACAAGGGGAAAGGGAAGGCCACCAAATCATGATGCATAGAGTGTGGAAAAAATTGCTATAACACCAAATTCACCATTCTATTCATGAGAAACAAGGGACATAATCTAGACAATAAGTCTATTGTAATTATGGGAAGAATGTGCCTCTATATATGTATAATATCATGCTATAGTAGAGGGAGCGAACCAAGAGGTTATTGTCAAATTTATTCAGTGATTAAGAATTGTATCAATGTTGAGATTCTTGTTGTAATACAGTTTGCACCTGATTAATGCCAAAGCGAATTTCTTCATCAATGTGTTCATTGTAACTATGTGAGATTGTCTTTTAATTAGCTCGTTGTCTAGTTGGGAGGGCCCACCAACCTGGATCATGTAGCCTTTTTGTACCATAGCTAGGTAAATTATGTGTGATATCTCATTACTACAATTACTTTGTCTTAATACTGTAACTTTATTCTTAGACACCAAAGATTTAATATCTTAACTTGTGAATTAGTACTTCATAGTTTTTCTCAGTTAATTTCACTCCTTGTTTATGTCAATTTAAATCAATAATTTGAATGATTAACCATTATTTAAAGAACTATTTCAGATTGCATAGCTCTAGGTTAGGTTAATGGTGTCGATTGAGTAAACAACAACAATGCCATGTGTGTTTACATTTCATTGGTACAACACATTTGTTTGATTGATCACAGTAACTAGAATTCATTGGTTCTTAATCTATCCTTATCTCTAATAGCAAGAACACTTAACAATTGTTAAGTTAAAGAATGTATCATAAACCTTTCAAGGAGATTTATATCAAAGAACTAGTCATTGGTTTTTGAGCATGATTTTCTTAGTAGTATTTCAATTCCTTTGCACACAAATGGTTTAAACATTCATTGATAAGTATTGAAGAAGAGAACATTTCATAGTCATATTTATGCATAGATAAGTAATCTGAACATATTATGTAGATCCAATGAACTCTTTCCATAATTAGTATTAGTCCTGTGAACATAAGTGAGATTGTTTGAGTTTCCTTTTTGAATTAGTTTCCTTATGCTTGATCAAGATTGTAGAGTAACTCTTTTGCATTATGAGTATATAGTATAGCTTAGACTTTATTCCTTTACATGTACATCTTGTGTTTACAGCTCACAAATTTATGAAAAAAATTGACAGGTAAATGTAATAGGGTTTATTAAGTGACAAATAAAAAACATGACAACATTCAAGCCATGAAATTATTTCTATAGCATGCATGTAGAACTTGCTAGCACTTCAAATAATCACCACAACTTAGGGTAGTTGTAGAAGAGAAAAAGGTTGTTTCTAATCAAATTTCCACTAGATAGTGACTCTAGTGGAGGAAAGAAGGTGACCTTTTGGACTAGCAAATTGACCCTAACTCGTGCATGCAAATCCTACAAGAGACATGAACACTAACAGATTGACCCTAACTCATGCATGCAAATCCTCCAGGAGACATGTGCACCAAAATAATTGAGTCATGTGCAAAAACCCCCCTTGGAATCTAATTGTGTCCTCCAATGAAACTTCCCTTCATATTATCTTAGGAATTTGTACCATGTGATATTTGACTGTTGAACCAAGATCTGTAGCTTGGCTAAATAACCACCCAAGATGCAAAATTCAAAGAGAAGAATCAAATATCAAGGAGGGAAAAATGAAAATTTGTAGAGGGTATTACCAATGCTCATTGATCAACTAATCCAACCAAAGAATGAAGGTCAAAGAAATACAAATACAATTCCTGCTAGGGAAAGGTTCGTGAAACAAGGTCATGCAATGGCATGCCATGAATCTTACCTCAAAGAAAGGAAAATGAAAATAGCCAAGTAATATTAATTGATGCATGCACATTAAAGAGATAAAGTTGGACTGAAGTAAACTAAAGCAAATAGCGAGCTAGAAATGAATAGCATGTGCATTGTATGCTAGCAAGACACATGCAATATGCTCACCAAAAATTTTACGAGGCTTGTGAGGGTACCATAGGGGTTTGTGGAGCAAGGGGAATTATTTTCATGTCATATTCTCATTATGTGATCTTCAAATGTGCCTTGGGTGATTGATCTAATAACTTGGTTGAATTTCAGTCTTTAATGTTGCTTATAAGACTAGCTTTGGAATTCAATATTTATCAACTTCAAAATTTTGGGGACTCAAATCTTATTGTGCATTTCATGAAGCGTGGTGCATGTCTTCAAAATATAACATTATCCCTTCTCTTTGAGTAAGTTAATGTTTTGGAATCCAGGTTCAATCTAATAATATCCTTCACATGTTTTCAAGGAACAATATTCCATTATAGATTATCTCTCCAAATAGGCTTTGGACTTGGTAGTTGGTATTATGGTCACTCAGAAATCCATGGATGAGACTTTCGTCCCACCTTTTCAAAGATATTAATAGGATTGACATTCAATATTTTTGTATGAAGGTTTTAGAGAGATTGTAGTTTAAGAAGTTTAAGTATTTATGTCTATTTTGGCTAGACAAGTTTAGTTTTCAAAGTTTTATGCTACTAGGGCACAATATATATCTGATTTTGATTTGTAGAGACTACATTGAGGAATGTTTTATGAATATAACATTTAAATTGACTATTAATCTTCAAGAGTTTGTAGATTGATTTCAAAACTTTTAGGCTTGAATACTACTTAGATAACATTTTAATTTTCATGTGAAGACATTCTTTTGGTTGGTTTATCAACTTTCATGGGAGACAATTCATTGCGTTGAAATTTTTGTTTTGACATATTTTTGACAATGTTGATAAATTTCAACTAACCTATATGTATCCATGTTATATGGATTTTTGTTTTGAATATTTGGTTGGAAACTCTTGACTTCTTATATGTTTATTTGGTATTGTAATCCTATAGTGCTCTAACATTTTTTTCCTTCCACTTTTTTGTGAGAGCTATATTTGGAAATGCCCCTTTATCATAGGATTTTGTGTGCAATAGCACCTAAAAATGTATATATTTACCTCTATAAAATAGAAATATAGTTTTTTTCTTAGAAAAACTATAATAATAAATAAACATCAAATAAAACATTTTTTTCGAAGAAACATTTCATAGGATTCTCTCTTCTTCAATCGAAATTTTCAAATGGAGGGTGATGTCAACTAATGATAAAAATAATATCTATTAACCTAGCAAGAATCCCAAGGAATTGATCCCGTGACCTCTTGACAAATTCTGCATTGGACAACTAGGATTTCATTAAATGATTTATCCCACTAAGATAAATAAACTATATATATATTCAATTGGATCTAGCCTGAGTGGTTGTAGGATGGAGTGCTATCCTCTCCATCTAGTTTCTATTCCCATAAGTGACATTTTGAGACCATAATGAGTATATTGTTGTAATGGATTTGATCCCTATTGTTGACTTTCCTTGGGAATAACCTTGAATATGTGTGTGTGTGTGTGTGTGTGTGTGTGTGTGTGTCCCCAAGAAAACCTAGTGGGATCCCTCTCTCTTCCTTAGAATATTTCAATGGAGTGTGGTTTAATCACCAACATTTGGTAACCTTTAGGGACTCTATATATTTTGAACCTGTGAATTATGGCCTCCCCGTTAAAAGCATGCCTTATGTGGAAGTTACAATTATTGAGCTAATCCTTGAGGCTAATAAACATCAACATGTGTGTGTGTGTGTGTGAAGGCCATGGTTTAGTGGCAATTTGGAGTAGTTGTTATAACGATGATTCAAGTTCAAATCCTAGTGGGCATGTTGCTCCTATGGGTGGGGTGTATTAGATGTGGCTATTGTAGCCTCATCACATTTCATGGGGCTTGGGGTTTGTGCCTTCTTAGGCCTACTAGAAAGTTCCTAGGAGATTAGATATAAACTATGTAAACAAGTAGAAGAAAGGTAATGAGGTGCCTTGTGAAGTGTATTGTAATTAGATATTTTCTCAGTTGGAGGTTTCCCCCTCAAAGAGACAAGTGAACATTGATTTCATTAATAAAGGTATTTCTAATTATGGTATTTTGGTTCCCCTACAATTTCCTATTACTATTAGAATTTGTCATTTTCTCTCTAAATCTTGCTACAATGTGTTATTTCTACTCTAAATCTTGTATTTTCTAATAAGGAACACTACAAGTGGTATTAGAGCACTTTCCTAAGCTAATATTTTTAGGGAAATGTTTTTAGGCTAAAGATGTATTCTAACATCTATTGATTAACAAAATGATCTATCACTTAACGAGAAAATATGTGGTTATGGAAGAATCCATGCATGAAATACAAGCAGTTCACCTAGATGGACATCATTGTAACCCATGTTGACACCCCTTCAAGTAGTAATGCACCATATAACACCTGTATATGGAATTTTACTTCGACATACCCTTGGGTATATCAGAATTCCCCCTAGGTTACCCAAAACTAGATTTAGATAAGTTGATTGACCATCTTGTTGCTATAGTGCACTGAGAATAACACTTAAGAACATTACTCTATAGTACCAAGGTAGTTAGGCAGTATGGATAAGGATACAAGCAAGCCTCCTTAGATGGTGCCTTGGGAGATTGGGTCAAGTACTACAGTTGGACCTGACACGTATATCAGCGAGCTATAGAACCTGGCACTCCCTTTACCTCGAGACCCTAGAAACATTGTCCTCTATTGCTAGTCCATGAAATTTATACATAAATTGGTGTATTCATAATGTAGGAATCTTGTCAATGCAATAATATTTAAGTGGGAGTACAACTCTGCCATGAGTAGAAATTTAAAAATATATATATGGGCCCTACCTGCACCCTTATTTGAGACATATATCAACAAAATCCTTATGTCTATTTAATTTTCATGGTACTACTCTCTAGTAATAATTTTGTGTGGACCCACCCACATCACTACCAGGAAGTTATCTCAAAAGACCTGGGATGAAATGATGATCGCATTGGTGCCTCTCCAGTAACCCTTTTTTTGTGGATCCACATCTTTATGGATAACACTCAAGGAGTAGATCTCTCTAGCAAATTATCCACCCTGGAAACTCCATGTGATGAGTTGTAACACAATATAGACTACAACCACTCCTATGCTCAGAAAAATATTGACAACATATGTGACAAGCTAGCCAACCTGGAGTGTCCACCTGACCAAATGTCCAAACCCATGTCAAATTAAAATAATGTCCTCACTTCATAGTCCTCAAGTTATGATTGGTAGGACCAACCTCCCCAAAATGAAGGGGATGAATCATCCAATCCCAATGGGAATCAATCCACCCCTT
>JASDQU010109556.1:131329-146381 GCA_032191745.1 Picea mariana | reverse complement strand
GAGTCTCAAAAATAATAATGAGTCTTTAAATACAAAAGTAAATGTCTTTAAAGGAAATAAAAATGCATTCACCCTTCGAAGAGGACTGGGATTGGCTCCCGCAAACCATAAAAGGAAAAGACCTAGAAGATGAAAGAAGGACAACCAAGAATCAACCTAAATCCCACAGAATATCAATAAGACAAAGGTAAGATGACAAATGATTGTAGTAGAAAATGGACTGAAGAAAAACTAAAAGGATAGAGTTTATGTTCGACTCACTGTAATGGAGAAAATATCATCTTTTCCTTGCTTGCGACTAGCTCCTTTATAGGTACATGTTGTTGTTGAGGTGACACAACTGCTCTAACTATTTCTTGCTTTTATGGTTCAGTAACTTTGATTAATTCCTTGTTCAACCATTCCTCATTGTATTCTCTTAAAGGTTCCATTGTAATTTCATGTTTAGTTTTAATCTCAAACATATGGCTTTCAAATTCCCTTAAATATATATTTGATTGATGCAATGTGTCATCCACCTCGTCATTTATGTTGATATACCGAACTAACCATCTTTCAACTTCATCCTCAGAAAATTCTATGGTTTCAGTAAATTCATTAGCCCAAACAACTTTTAGTTCTTTAAGTTGTCCCATTAAAGATTCTTTGGTTGAGATCATGATATCCATCAATAAATTAGGACTGTTTAATTCCTTGGTAAGACTAACAAGTTTAATAAATAGATCACTCTTTCTATTCCTTAGGGCCTTGATTTCATTTATCATTTCTCTTAACTCTTTAGTTCTCCTTAACCAACATGCATTAATATGCTTCATACTGTAAGGCAGAGGAAGTTTCTGTTCCTTTCTCCGAGCTTCATTTAAACTTGAGACTTTGGCCAAAAATGTGTTTACTTCCTTGAAAAATCCTTCGTCATTTTCCCAATATTTCTGCAGATATTCTTTGAAATTCTCTATTCTAGAGGAAAGGCCAACAATACTTTGGGCAAGCACCCAAATTTCCTGAATTACATCAACCCTTTTTTTTATGGCATCACCAACATATTTTCTTACGGTCTGCAATAAACTTGATGACCTTTGCATTTTGTATTGCTTTAGAGGATCTCCTCCAATTCAAGTATAGGTTGCATAGAACTTAAAGGTTCTGGAAACAATGGTGTTGGTACCAAAACAACTTCTAATTCTTTTACCCTTTTCTTTAGTTCTAAATTCTCTATTTCCATTTTGTCAATTGATTGTTTTAATGCATCTCCAGTAGCCCCATGAAAGTCTGCAATTTTAGATGTTTCTGCTTCATCCAAGTCAATCGAAGATTTCCATCGTTCAAATGACTTCTTATTCTTGGTATTAAATTTTTATATAAATATTTTTTTGGTTTCATGATTGTAAGCCACATGGTGCAGAGTGACAGATTCCTCTTCAAATATCTCATGATCCTAAGTCATAATGGCATCAACTATTTATCTCCTCTCTAACAACCTTTGTGCAGAACAGTCATGCTCTTCAATGATCTTGTCCATGTCCATCGCACATGGACTTTCCTAGACTTCTGATGCGTTTATTTCCACTAATGATACATTTCTTTTTCCTTTTATAGGAGTGTAAAAATGATTAACAACTCCCCAAAACTAGGGATTAAGTATGGATGGCTCCAACTAGCCACATGTCACTCTAGGAAGTACCCCCAAGTACCTTGGCATGCACTCTAAGGTTGATATTCCTTTAACATAAGCTAAGGTAAAGGAAATTTGGGTTACAATAAAATAATATATTTCTTTGGCCCCTTTGAGCCCTCTTAATCCACCCTCTCATTCCTCTCTCATGGAATCATAGCCCCCCATTGTTTTTTCCCCCTTCATTTGCATCAAGTGATGTATTTTTATTAATGGTTTTGATGTACATATTTACATTGTTTGGCCCTCACCCAAATTGTTCGGTTCTAATCCTTCATCATGTATATACATTTACATTACATTTATGGGGATCAAAATTGGAGTGTTACACCCAAAACCATTTATTTGAACCACTAGAAGACCATGTTGATAGGTGTAAGTGACACACCGCCAACTGGAAGGATAGATCCAGACCAGGGTTGTCTAATTAACCCAAGTCGTTTGGTATGATCTATCTTGATGGGTTTAATGGCTCTATTAGCCAACTAGGTTCCTAAAACAAAGAAAGGAAATAAACTACTCTAAAGCTATAACTATGATACTATGTACATGAATTTAATTATTTGCAAGTTTTAAAACAGAAACATAAATATGAATATGTGATTATGAACAGGGTATTTACAAATTGCAAGTTTTGGTGGATGTCTTGCAAAATCAATGTTTTTGCAATTGTTTATGAAGTAGATAAAGAAAGCACATATGTTTTATATTTTTTGTTTAATAGTTTAAAAACTAAGAACTCGGAAAGATACTAATAAAACATAATTTGAAACAAGAATAGAATAACAGTCACAACTAATTTAAATGGTCTTATTTCATTAATAAATAAACTAATAACAGAAATAGAATACGAAAAAAACTAACCTGAGATTAGTCATATAATGTGTTTATATCCCTGCGCAATTCAAACTTCCGGCTATCTTGCCTGTGAGAGAAACTTGTAACGGGTTTGTGCTAACATTCCCTAGAATAAACTCAAGGTATTTTTGGAGCAATGATATAAGAGCAGAGTGATAAACATATAGATCCAGTGACCTTGAAATGATGAATGCTTATAGTAAAAGAAAGTTAATATGAATCATTTATATAATGCATCACTTAACATCAAGCATAAATCAATGATATTATAATGAAATAACGATCACAGATATAATATATGAACAACAAATTACAGACATAATTTAAAGTGTTGAATAAAATGAAACATTATATGCTAATAAGACTAAAGTTGTATAACATATTAATATTCCATAATATAAGAGGCAAAACCAAAATGTGATAGTGTCACGCTGGTCTAAAGCCGAGGTGTGAACAACTTGTCCGTACAGTCTTGGGAATTACATGTCCATAATGCGTTCAAATCAAAGATGTCCTCACTGACAAGAGTGAACGATATTTAAAGTAATTCAGGATTCAAATGCTCATTTCACACAAGATAGAGTTGAATCTCCCAAAATCAAGTGATATTACAAAAATAGTGAACTGGAAACCACACATACAGCAGTTGGTTTGTTCAAAATTAAACCAAGTTTTATAAAACATAAAAAAGGAGGGACTACTGATCATTTAACCGTATAATTGAAATTATTTACTCCAAGCAATCAACAACACAATCTTCCATTTCCCGAGAATAGCAAAACCAATTTAATATATTAGAAAAACAACTACTAATTATTAATTATTATTGAAAAGAGACTGGCTACAAAATCATAGATTTTGTAGCTCGTCTTATTTTTAGCAAATGAAATCAAAATTCAAATCTACTTATTTTGACTTAGATAACATAAATGAATGAAATGAAAATAAAATCATTTTATCCTTAAAAATTAGCCAAAGATGGATCAGACAGTTCAGAGTTAATAATTTATTTGACACTGGTCGTATTCTTAATGATTATATTTCCAACCCTCTTGATTCGTTTATTCTCCCTCTCTATATGTGCCTTGAGATCAAGGTTCTCTTGTTTCAACGGGTCATTCTAAGAAGTTAAGGTTCTAATTCGGGCATGTAAGAGAGGAACGTTGGTATAGTAACACTCTACCCAATCGAGGCAGCTATCACAGTGTACCGGGGAGATGGAAGATCGATGCAAGGCACATTCGACCAGGGGTGCTTCAATCTTACATGTTGTTTGTTCCAGATCGTGCCTGATACCCGAAAATCCTTCTTTACCCTTAAGAGATGGGGGTAAATTGGTCACGAAATCATATGGTTCAACATGGGTGATAACCTTCCTCCTGGAACACTGATTTTTTGGGTCTTCTCGAGCCAATAATTCCTCTATCTCATGATCTGAACCCTCATCGATCTTGATCGGATCGATCGAGCTCAGATGATTTTGGTTTCTTAGTTTTCTAGAGATTAAACAGTCGACATTCTTATTCTTGAAACTCAAATCTATGCATTGTTGTTTCCTTCCTTTACAAAGTTTATTGACATCAAATTTAACATTAACGTTTAAACTAGCATCATTCACAGGCACATGAGGATCATTTCCCTTTAATTTGGCACCCACTTATTCTAGAGATCTTGCGAGTGAAAACCTACACGAGAATCCTTTATCTAGAGGGGTTTTATCAATAAACTCTGGCTCATCAATTGAATTAACGAACTGAATTTCAACCACTAGCCTGTTCGAGTTAGGGTTTGTAATTAGAAGAGTGTTGGTTGTAGGGTCAACCTGGGTGAAGCCATTTCTCATCAGAAAGGTATCCCAACTATCACATATGTTCGATAGATGATACACCAATAAGATTTTAACAAGTCCATGGTGAAATAGGCTCGAATTGATACCCTGTCGCTTGTAACGCTTGGACATATTGTAGAGACTCATCAATAGGTAAAAGGGCATATCTAAATCGAAACCTATGAAATTCATAAGCAAACAGATATGGTATAGAAAAACCATCCCGTATCGACCTTCACATGTAACAAATTTCTTCAGAATTAACAGTAGACTATGCCATCTAGGTTTTAACAGAGTGATAGGAATACCTTTTATACAACAGGTGGTTTTTCAGGAGGTCATAAACAAACTCCACGAGACCTCTTCTATTCTGGAATTTTTAAACCATCTCTTTCCCTTTGATGGGAGCCCTGTTGCTTTTCTCACGAAATCCTCTGTCAATTCCAATTGTATGTCTCCAATATTGGCTCTGAAACTATCAAAGGTTTGTGCAAAAGCTTTTGCAACCTGGAGATTATAACCCTCAAACTTCTTGAGGAATATATCCCAGCCATGATATTTTAGGTCATCAATAGCATCATCATGGGATAGTGAGGCTTGGGATCCATTCATATCTATACGAATGACGAGTTCCATGACCACTGTGATAAGGATGCAACAAAAATCACTCGGAATAGCTTTAGATTCCCAACGTGAAAGCAATAGAAACAGGTTTGAACGGAGAGTGGAAGCATGAAAATTGCAGAGCCTGGGGGATATCATAACTTGGATAGGAGAAATAGTGAGAACGAAAACCAGAGGTTTCATTGAATTCCTTACCATATCTTGCGATGAGTGCCAAAACCTATAGAGTACAAAACCCTATGCAGATAATGAATAGCTTCATTAATGTTTTGAGCCAGCAAGGTAAGGCAGAAATGAAAGTACAACATGTCTGTACTCATTTGCATGAATGTTGATACGACCACTAAAATTATGAGAAGAATATCAATAATTAACCAAGGTTCTTCATGTATCAAAACAATTCAAAAATGAACTATCGAACCATTGAATTCATAACAACCATATTAAAACAAAAATTCGATAATGGACTAATCAACCATTTCATAGGATTTGAATTTTAATCATATATGGGTGGATTTTAAAATGTAATTTCTAAGTTAAAATATTATTAAACCAAGTCAAATTTTATGTTTTAAATTCATTGTTGGAAGATTGGTTGTTGTCATTAATGTCAACCCTAGTCATGGGTTTTGGACCGCAAGATTGATGAAGGTATTTGGACATGAAGGGAAATGCACATGTAGATAAAACACCCATGGATGGATAGTATACATCATGTTGTTTTCGGTGGTATGCGTCATGTCACATGGATCCTCATGGTTGACGAGAAATGAATTTTTGAAGATGACAAAGTGAATTGAAGAAGGAAGTACATGTAGGCCCTAAAGATAATTAAAGAAAATAATTACAAAATAAGAAAGTGTCAGGTCGGCCCTAATGTTAAAAGGAAGTGACATAAATGGTATAAATAAATATCATTATACATTCATTTTATACACAATTCGAATTTCAGAGGAAATCAGAAGTAAAGAAGGCCGGATTTCAAGGGAGGATGAAGTTTTTTGGTGATGTGTTCTAAGGTATGTTATTTTCAGGTCATCTTACCATTTTCACTATAACTTTTTTTCTAGAACGATTCAGATGGTAAAATTGCTATGGTATTGAGAAGACATATCAAGGTACCTTTGGTAAAAAATTTAGCTCTTTTTTCGCTATAATTATGGAGATACACTCTGTGGAAGATAGGGTTTTTGACCAGTCCTGAAGCTAGTCAATAAACAGGTGTTCCGGGTAAAACAGTCATAACGTTTTCATAGAGAATCCAAATGAAGCGGGACAAATTTCATTGCAAAGAGTACAGACTTTAGTTTATTGTGTGTGAGTTTCAGAATCTGATGTTAAATATTGAGAGCGAGGCATTATGTACAAGTTCGGTCTCCTAAATAAACCATAATTGAACAAGGTCTACCATTCTCTCTATAAATTCTTTTTGGGGAGGATTCAAGGAGTGAAAAATGGAGAAGTTTCAAAGAATAAATTAAGTAATATTATATACAGGATCAGAGTATTCCAATAATTGAAGAATTGCAGAAATTGAAGAAGTCTCAGGAAGCATTATCAGGTTCTATGTGATGGTTGGTTGATGGTGATGATTTAAGGTAAAGTTTTATTATCTCTCATATATTCTTGGGTGGAAGGAAGGGGAAAGGATGGAGAGTTCAACCCTCTCTTGATATTGGCAGATTGTATCTTCCTCTTGGAGGTTTATCCCTCCCTTTACATTTGGAAGCTGTAGCTACCTTTGGAAGTCATTACTTCCCTTGAACAATAACTATTGATTATTTATCATATATCGTGCATGGTGTATTAGTGTAACTCTTATACTACTATTCATTTCTCATTGGATATAATTGAATGGCTTAAGTATAAGTTATAATTGAATGGTTTAAGTATAAGTTTAAAAAGGTTTTTAAATTGTACTTGATACTGATTCACCCCCCTCTTAGTATCAACATTCATGCTTACAGTCATGAATTAAAAATAAAACAAACAAAAATGCAAACAATAAAGATTCAATAAGGTAAGATTTACTCCAACAATCAATTCGAAACTCAGAAAAATGTTTAAAAAATTGAGGTGGTGGAAGCAACAGAAAAATGTAATCTCTTTCGATCGTGTTAAATATCAAAAATTATGTGTGGTTGCCAACAATGGAGACGTACTGGGCGAAGAAATAATCTCTGCATCACCAGAAAATTCATGTGAGGGTGAATCATAAAGAATGAATTTTCAAGAAACAATTGACAAAAACTCAAGCATTATGATCAAAACTCAGAAAAAATAATGCAGTCCATCATTAGATGTATTTCTGTCAAAAATGAAATCTGGTATCAAGTCTTGATTACGAGTGAAATGATGTCTAGGCAGCCGACTCTGATACTGTTGACAGGGCCATTGCTGCCAGCAGGCATCCATAGCCTCGGAAAGGATGTCATTTAACCCACTCTAACACCTCTATCCTATCCAAGAGTCATCCATTCATGATAAATAACATCTTTACTTTTGATCAATTCCAAAATACATACCTGAAAATTTTCTTGAACTCGACATTGCTTCGTTGCCAGAAGGGTTGTTCAGTACCCCAACGAAGTTGCCTTGGTATCATGCATGCATTTACCCACTGCCAACAGACCTGTTTAGTGTCATGACGGGTTTACAAACACTTACCACACCTTGCAGTGCTTTCAACTCTCTATAATTTGTTTATAATTTTGCAGAAACTTTATGATATTCAAGAGAGCGGGGTGATACTGAAAATCTCAGATTTTGAAAACAAAACTTGATCCTTTACAACTTATTTTCTCATTTAATGACCTTCATCATGATCTGAACACTTAGATTTACGTTAAGAAACCATCTCAAGGACATAAAGGTATAATTGAGTTGTTTTCCTTAAAATAGGGACGGCATTAAGAGTTTTATTAATGATAATCTTGTCTTCTCGTAATTTTAAAGAGAAACCAGGAACACTATTTTAAACATAAATTTTTACTTCTGTTGATCTGAGTTTTAGCATTTACAACACTGGTGCTTTGAGGAGTCGTCAACTTCTACTAACGAATGAAAATTTTTATTTCCCCTCCACAAATGAAATGGTGACTCAGACGTAATTATTTGGAAAACAAATCAAAATCAGGGAAAATGAAAAGAACCAAAATTCAAAACAGAAAAGAAAATTAAAAATATGTACAAAAAGGGTGGATCTGAAATCACTAGGTGAAATACCTTTTGAGAGCCTGACCATTCATTGGGAAAGTGTCTGGCTGTCCCTCCAAATTATGCAGACAGAAAGAGCTGGGACCCAATTTTTTAGAAATTACAAATGGTCCCAGCCATAGATTCTGGAACTTGGTATGTTCCCCTTTTCCCTCGTGATATTTATCCCACTTGAGAACCAAGTCTCGGACATCAAAATTCCTATCTGAAGAAGAATTTGAATCAAAATATTTTTTTACAATTTATTGATGTTGATCTAGTTTCTGCTTTGCTTGTGTTCTTACTTCCTCCAGTTTTAATAAGGCATTTATTCGATGTTCTAGAGGAGGGCACTCTTCTTCTTGAACTTTCTATGATAATTGTAGAGAAGGAAGTAAAACATGCGGAGGAAGAATGGCTTCTCTTCCGTAAATGAGGAAGAAAGGGGAATTTCCAACAAAAGCTTTTGGTGTTACCCTATCAGCCCCGAGTGCATTATACAGTGCATTATGTCAATTTTTGTGATTTTTTGAAACTGTCCTTTTAATAATCTTGATCAAATTTTTGTTTGTTGATTCTACAAATCCATTTCCTTAAGGGTATTCGCTTGTAGAATACTACAGTTTAATCCCTTTTCACAAAGCAAAAACGTTCATGTCAAGGGATGAAAAGTAAGAGGTGTTATCAAAAACCAGATATTCAGGAATGTCGAAACGAGTGATGATATGAGAGTTTAGGAAGGATACTACCTAATTTGTGTTCACCACTTTTAAAGGTACAACTTCAGACCATATTGTGAAATAGTTTGTTGCTATGAGGATATACTTGTGTTGTTGTGAAGAAGAGGGGTTAATTGGTCCTATAATGTCAAGGACCCATTGCTGAAAAGGTGAATCTACAGTAACAGGCTGTAAATAGAATGCTGCCTTTTTCACCCATCATGCAGCCTTTTGGCAGATTATGCATCTACGGGACAACGCATGGGCATCTTTAAACAAGGTAGGCTAGTAGTACCCAACCCTTATCACTTTGTGAGCAGTGGTATCTCCACTGAAGTGACCACTGACTTCACTTGTATGAAGTTCAGATAACACATTTTTCGACTCTTCATTTTCTAAACAATGCAAAAAAACACGATCAAAGTTCTTTCGAAATAATACATCATTTATTAACTAGAAAGATGCAGATTTTAGCCTGAGTGCTTTTCTGTTTTTAGGATCAAGATTGTGGGGAGAAGATCCATGTGTCAAATAAAATTTGATATTCTCATACCAAGAATTGGTAGTAACTTGTTCATAGCTAATTTGTTTCTCATTATGCTGAACGATCGTTGAGGTGTTTATTTGACTTTCTTGTTCTTCAACTGAATCAACCACTAACTTACACATGCCTTGACCTCTAACAATCTGTGCAGGGGTTATTTTGAGGTCATATTCCTGTAATGACATCATCCAATTTTCCCTTTTCTCACCCAGTTCTTTTTGTACTAACAGGTTTCTTACAGCTGGGTAAGGAACAATAACCTTGGTTCTAGATTTCAACAGGTATGACCAGAAGTGTTTTACTGCTTTGAAAACAAAATATGCATGTTGATCTATTGTCGGGTAGTTAAGATCTGTTCCTTTGAAAGATGAGCTCATGAAGGCAATGGGTATCTCATTTCTTTCAACATTCTTCTGTGTTAACACAAAAACATAAGATCGGTCAGAAGCAAAGGTATAAAGAGTGAAATCTTGAGAAAAATCGGGACTCGTCAAGGAAGGAGCCTCTATTATTGCTTTTCTAATTGAATCGAAGGCCTGACTTTCTTGTGGTCCCCAACGATATAAAACATCTGTTTTAATTAAATTTTGTAATGGTCTGACCATTTCTGAGAAGCTTGGGAAAAATATTCTAACGAAATTAATCTTGCCCAAAAAGGACTGCATGGCTTTTTTAGAAGAAGGAGGGGGAAGCTTAGAAATAGCTTGGTTTCTTTCAGGGTCAATAATCATTCCATCCTTAGACACGATATACCCAAGTAGTTTACCTTGCTCTACTGTAAAGACCAATTTCTTAGGGTTGAGAGATATGTTGAACTTGCGACATTATTCCAGGACGGCCCTAAGGTGAGACAAGTGATCTTTCTTGTGTTTAGAGAATACAGTGACATCATCAAGGTAGACCACAACCGATCGGTTAATGAGGCCACAAAAATAAAATTCCAATTCTCTCTGGAAAGTGGTGCCAGTGTTTATCAGTCCAAAAGACATTTTCCTGTAGGCATAAGGTGGTTTTAAGCTGATTTGAGGGGGACATGAGGACCTAGTTGTATCCCGAAAATCCATCTAGTAGAGATAGTATTTCGGAACCAGACACCTGCTAGAGAATTTGTTCCATTGGAGGAACAAGGTAGTTATCTTTATCAAATGCTCGGTTTAGGTTCTGAAAATCGACACAGAGTCAAATTTCACCACTTTTATTCCTTATAGGGAATAGATTATACACCCATTGAGTGTGTCTCATCGAGAAAATTATCTTTGCAATTAGTAATTTATTCAGTTCTTTTTTAACAATAGGTTCCAATTTAGGGTGCATCTTCCTCAATTTATGTTGAAAAGGCTGAGTCTAGGGTTTCATGGGGATGGCATGTTGTATGATATTGGGGTCGAATGTTTTCAAGTCATCATACGTCTAGGCAAAAACGTCTTTAAATGCTTTAAACAATTTTATAAAAGCAAATTGTTCTTGCTCGAAACATCCTGTTCCCAGATTAATATTTTGAGGATTGTTCTTTGTTCCTAAATTAACCGTCTCATAAACCAAAGAAGGATTGTTCGTTTTACAATTAGTTATCCCTCTAAATTTATCATGAAAGTCATAAAAAATTTCTAGTCTTACAACAAATCTGGGGATAGAGTTTACCAGATCAGATGTCGATTTAGGAGATCTAGGATTTGATATTACCATTAAGTTTCAGATGTTTTCATCGTGAGTGCCTTCATCAATGATTTCTCCTTGGAAAGTATCTTCCATATGTAGGAAGTTGATAATCTGTTGGTCATCGTTGAATACTCTCTAATTTGTAATGTTATCCGGGATCGACGACCTGAACAACAATTCAATTGAAAAAGCATTAGGGGAAAGAACTTCAGTGGGCAATAGTTTAGAAGCAACAATGGCCAATAAATCAACCTCTCAATTACTCAACCTAGGAATGGAATTTATGTTGAATGCTGAAAATTTATGCATTAAACTCCATACCTCTGTCTAGTAGCTTTTTAGATGTGGTGATAAGCAATGTATGATGTTTTTTACCTATCTAACCATGATTTCTGAATCACCAAATACTATCAAATTCTGCACATCCATATCCAAATATTTCATGAGTCCATGTAGAAGTGCTTCGTATTCAACCGTGTTATTGGTACATTCGAACTCTAACCGACAAGCAATAAAAGTCTTATTACCTGTAGGATCGATGAGTACACAACCAACACTTGCTCCATATTTGGATTTGTATCCATCAAAGTATAAGGACCATATCTGTGCGTCATCGGAAATACTTGGCATATTTGGAAAAGTTGATGTCTGAGTGTAGGTTACAACTTCAGATTGTTGCGCGAGATTAGTGACAGGAGAGATTTTGGTCATGAAATTACCAAAGAAGGTATTCATTCCATGCATTTCAAATGAATTAGCAGGTGTAATGAAAGGTTCATTTGCATCATTCAGATCTCTTACGATATGCTTAAGATAACATTCTATGTTTATCCTGATTTTGTTGGGTTGTCCATTTTCAGGCAGCCACAAGTGAGACCAATCTGTGGAAAAGTAACCGTGCAACTGATCTGGCGAATCCCTGCTTAGGAACAAGCCATAAAATTTGAGGATATCAACAATGATAATATCAATTATATGATGAACTTTCAGATTGGATGATAGTCTAATCAAGACATTTTTAATCTCACCAATTACTTTAACATTAGTTCGATCTAGCTGAATGATTTTAAGATCATAAGGTTTAACTTTTGCATTTATTTTTTGGCAAACAGATAGAGGCATCACCTTTGATGATGCACCAGAATCAACCATGCAATTATGTACATTCCGATTAAAAATTTCAAAAGTTAACAAAAAAGGCGGGACATTTTTTCGAGCATTAACAACATCATTCTACTGATTTTTAGTTGCTGTCCCTAAAACAGTTTTATCTACATTTCCTACAGTTTTTTATGCTAAGTCCATTTTCTCTGGAGGGTTAGATGTTGTTTTAGTTGGGACCTTTTTTGTTGTATTTAAATCAATTTCTGCTGATTTTTTTTTGTTAGGATAGTTCTTTTTGTTGTTTTCAGCGATACTTTGAAGCATTTTCTGCAAAATAAGGGGAAATTTCAGCAGCTCAAAAACATAAATATTAACCCTCAGTTTTTTTAGATATTCAATCAAATCGTATTCTAAAATAGGGGATGCTAAGATTTGTTTAATTTCATCTTGCTTTGATTGTTTTGGAAACACATTTTTACTCATTTCAGAAGAGGGTTTGTTTTGGGTTTTGCTTCTTGTATTGTAGGGGTGGACATTTTCGAAGTTTGCCTAGAAAATACTATCTGATAGGTGACCAAAAATAGGAGGAGACGAATCTTCCTCTTCCAGTACCTCTTCCTCTACTACATCTTCAGAGTTATCAGGAGGAACAAAAGCAGAACTATCATGTGCTTCTAAGATGGTTTGCAAAGCAAACTGTAAATTTTTGAAATTTAGACCTTTTGTGGTCGGGTTTGTCCGATTGGGAGGAAAAGGTTTTCTAAAAGGAGGTTTAAAACTTCCTTTGCTTTTTGATTCCTCCTCGGATGATCTCTTCAAGTCAACGACTTGATTGGACAATTTTTGGAAAGCCTTCTGCAAGCTTTCTAAGTCTAAATTTTCTTGTTGGTTCTTAAGTTGAGGTAGCCTAGTAAGAATTTCTACTTTCTTCTTAGAAGATGAGGTTGTTTCAGCTTCACTGCTAAGATTGCATTTTAAGCTTAATATATATTTTTCAATTTGACTTGCCTCCTTAAAGGCTCCTAACAAGGTGTTCTTTTTAGACCTTTTGTCCCATATGGCTATATTATTGTGCAAGGCTTTAGCGTAATATGCAATAATTAGACTTTCCGCAGACATCAAATGTGCATGGATTTTATTCTTTAAAGTAAGAAATCTTTGGTTAAAGTCTTTCACTTTTTCCTTAGGATTCATTTTTAGACTGGATAGTTCCATAACCAAGACTTCAGGAGATTTATCATCTCCAAATTTTTCCAAGAAACAATTTTCAAACTTGTCCCAAGAGACGATGGTTTGGGGCTGCTGAACAAAATACCATGTGGAGGCATTTCCCTAAAAAATATAAGGAAATAATCTACATACTACATCCTCATGCTCAATACTTTGAAGTCTAATGGCCAACATAATTTTTTTGATGTGATCCTCAGCAGATTGTTTAGATTCTGGATCAAATTTAGGCAACCATTTCTCTGGGTGTTTTTGTAATGGGTGTTGAGGTCTGGGTATAGCCACGACATCCTGATCAAGCCCGGGTCTAGCAGGATTATTTTATTTTTCCATGGGAGTTGGTGGTGTCGAAGGTTGAGATGGTTATGATGAAGAACTGCCTTCGTCTGAAGATTCTCCTCTTGAAGAGGATGGAGACGAACCAGGCGGGGAAGGTGGGATACTAGACCCTCTGGCTCCAAGGATAGGTGTCTCGATAAGATTGATAGTATTATCACCTAAAGGGTTTTTAGGCAAACCAGTGCCTTGAAGTTGTTCTCGGATATCTGATAAATCAAGGAGTTGATTAAGTGTCCTACCAGGTTGTCTGATATGAGCTAAGGCACTATGCGTTCTTATGAGTGACTGAAGAAATATTTCTTGGACGTCGACCTCTTGAGGAACTGGTGTGACCGGTTCAACAGGAATATCAGGGTTATTGGTTGAGTTAGTTGTTGTTTCAAGTGTAACATTGTTATCTGAGCGACTACGTGTTACGATAGGGGAGCGAGTGTGTGGGGGAGGAGTCTTGCGACCTCCACATGCCATCAACTAAATTCAGGCCCTCCTTCTAGCGCCATTTGCTGACGGGCATAAGTGACACATATCCAACTGGAACAATAGATTTGGACCATGGTTGTCTAATTAACCCAAGTTGTTTGGTATGATCTATCCTGACGGGTTTAATGGCTTTGTTAGCCAACTAGGGCCCTAAAACAAAGAAAGGAAATAAACTACTCTAAAGCTATAACTATGATACTATGTACATGAATTTAATTATTTACAAGCGTTAAAACATAAACATAAATATGAATATGTGATTATGAACAAGGTATTTACAAATTGCAAGTTTTGGTGGATGTCTTGCAAAATCATTGTTTTTGCAATTGTTTATGAAGTAGATAAACAAAGCACATATATTTTATATTTTCTGTTTAATAATTTAAAAACTAAGAACTCAAAAAGATACTAATAAAACATAATTTGAAACAAGAACAAAATAATAGTCACAACCAATTTAAATTGTTTTATTTCATTAATAAACGAACTAATAACAAAAATAGAATACAAATAAAACTAACCTGAGATTAGTCATACAATGTGTTTATATCCCTGTGCAATTCAAACTTCCATCTATCTTGCCTATGAGAGAAACCTGTAACAGGATTGTGCTAACATTCCCTAGAATAAACTCAAGGTATTTTTGGAGCAAGGATATAAGAGCGGAGTAATAAACATATAGATCCGTTGACCTTGAAATGATGAATGCTTATAGTAAAACAAATTTAATATGAAGCATTCATATAATACATCACTTAACATCAAGCATAAATTAATGATATTATAATGAAATAACGATCACA
>JASDQU010109556.1:119078-131279 GCA_032191745.1 Picea mariana | reverse complement strand
AGATTTCATATATTCTTTTGAGAATCTGACCATCCACACTGAGAACATGTCTGATAATTTTTGTTGGAATATTGGTTGTTGTCATTGATGTCAACCCTAGCCATTGGTTTTGGACCCCAATATTGATGAAGGTATTTGGACATGAAGGACAGTGCACATGCAGATACAAAACCCATGGATGGATAGTATACATCATGTTGTTTCTGATGGTAGGTGGAACATCACATGGATGCTCATGGTTGAGGAGAAATGAAGTTTTGAATATGACAAAGTGAATTGAAGAAGGAAGTACAGGTCGTCCCTGAAGATAATTAAAGAAAAAAATTACAAAATAAGAAAGTGTTAGGTCGGCCCTAATGTTAAAAGGAAGTGACATAAAGGGTATAAATACATCTCATTAAACATTCATTTTTCAACACACACAACTTTATTAATGAACAAGGAGATATAAGCCGAATTTTAGAGGAAATCTGAAGTAAAGAAGGCCAAATTTCAAGGGAGGATGAAGTTTTTTGGTGATGTGTTCTAAGCTAGTCATAAATAGGTGTTCCAGGTAAAACAATCATAACATCTTCATAGAGAATCCAAACGAAGTGAGACCAATTGCATTGGAAAGAGTACGGGTTGTAGTTTCATGTGTACAAATTTCAGAATATTATGTTAAATATTGAGCATAGGCCATGTTTTACAAGTTTGCTCTCCTGAATAAACCAGAATTGAATAAGGTCTACCATTTTCTCTATAACTCCTTTTCTAGGAGGATTCAAGGAGTGAAATTTGGAGGAGTTTCAGAGAATACATTGAGTTATATTATCTAAAGGATCGTAGTATTCTAAGTGAAGAATTTCATAAGTTGAAGAAGTCTCAAGAAGCATTATCAGGGTCTATGTGATGGTTGGTTGATGGTGATGATTTAATGTAAAGTTTTATTATCTCTCATATATTCTTGGGTGGAAGGAAGGGGAAAGGATGGAGAGTTCAGCCCTCTCTTGATATTGGCGGATTGTATCTTCCTTTTGGAGGTTTATCCCTCCCTTTACGTTTGGAAGTTGTAGCTACCTTTGGAAGTCATTACTTCCCTTGAACAATAACTATTGATTATTTATCATATATCGTGCATGGTGTATTAGTGTAACTCTTATACTATTATTCATTTCTCATTGGATATAATTGAATGGTTTAAGTATAAGTTATAATTGAATGTTTTAAGTATAAGTTTAAAAAGGTTTTTAAATTGTACTTGATATTGATTCACCCCCCTCTTAGTATCAACATTCATGCTTACAGTCATGAATTAAAAATAAAACAAATGAAAATGCAAACAATAAAGATTAAATAAGGTAACATTTACTCCAATAATCAATTCGAAACTCAGAAAAATGTTTAAAAATTTGAGGTGGTGGAAGCAACAAAAAAATGTAATCTCTTTCGATCGTGTTAAATATCAAAAATTGTGTGTGGCTGCCAACAATGGCGACGTACTGGGCGAAGAAATAATCTCTACATCACTAGAAAATTCATGTTAGGGTGAATCATAAAGAATGAATTTTCAAGAAACAATTGACAACAGCTCAAGCATTCTGATCAAAACTCAGAAAAATAACGTAGTCCATCATTAGATGTATTTCTGTCAAAAATGAAATCTAGTATCAAGTCTTGATTACGAGTGAAACAATGTCTAGGCAGCCGACTCTGATACTGTTGACAGGGCCATTGCTGCCAGAAGGCATCCATAGCCTCGACAGGGATGTCATTTAACCCACTCTAACACCTCTATCCTATCCAAGAGTCATCCATTCATGATAAAGAACATCTTTACTTTTGATCAATTCCAAAAAGACATACCTGAAAATTTTCTTGAACCCGACATTGCTTCGCTGCCAGCAGGGTTGTTCAGTACCCCGACGAAGTTGCCTTGGTATCATGCATGCATTTACCCACTGCCAACAGACCTGTTTAGTGTCCCGACGGGTTTACAAACACTTACCACACCTTGCAGTGCTTTCAACTCTCTATAATTTGTTTGTAATTTTGCAGAAACTTTATGATATTCAAGAGAGCGGGGTGATACTGAAAATATCAAATTTTGAAAACAAAACTTGATCCTTTACAACTTATTTTCTCGTTTAATGACCTTCATCATGATCTGAACACTTAGATTTACGTTAAGAAACCATCTCAAGGACATGAATATATAATTGAGTTGTTTTCCTTAAAACAAGGACAACATTAAGAGTTTTATTAATGATAATCTTGTCTTCTCGTAATTTTAAAGAGAAACCAGGAACATTGTTTTGAACATAAATTTTTACTTTTGTTGATCTGAGTTTTAGCATTTACAACATTGGTGCTTTGAGTAGTTGTCAACTGCTACTAACGAATGAAAATTCTGATTTCCCCTCCACAAATGAAATGGTGACTCAGATGTAATTATTTGGAAACAAATCAAAATCGGGAAAAATGAAAAGAACCAAAATTCAAAACAGAAAAGTAAATTAAAAATATGTACAAAAAGGGTGGATCTGAAATCACTAGGTGAAATACCTTTTGAGAGCCTGACCATTCATTGGGAAAGTGTCTGGCTGTCCCTCCAAATTATGCAGACAGAAAGAGATAGGACCCAATTTTTCAGAAATTACAAATGGTCCCAACCATAGATTCTGGAACTTGGTATGTTCCCCTTTTCCCTCGTGAGCTTTATCCCACTTGAGAACCAAGTCTCGGACATCAAAATTCCTATCTAAAGAAGAATTTGAATCAAACAAAATTTTTACAATTTATTGATGCTAATCTAGTTTCTGCTTTGCTTGTGTTCTTACTTCCTCCAGTTTTAATAAGGCATTTATTCGATGTTCTAGAGGAGGGCACTCTTCTTCTTGAACTTTCTACGATAATTGCAGAGAAGGAAGTAAAACATGCGGAGGAAGAATCGCTTCTCTTCTGTAAATGAGGAAGAAAGGGGAATTTCCAACAAAACCTGTTGGTGTTACCCTATCAGCCCCGAGTGCATTATACAGTGCATTGTGCCAATTTTTGTGATTTTTTGAAACTGTCCTTTTAATAATCTTGATCAAATTTTTGTTTATTGATTCTGCAAAGCCATTTCCTTAAGGGTAGTCACTTGCAGAATACTACAGTTTAATCCCTTTTCACGGAGAAAAAACGTTCATGTCAAGGGATGAAAAGTAAGAGGTGTTATCAAAAACCAGATATTCAGGAATGTTGAAATGAGTGATGATATGAGAGTTTAGGAAGGATACTACCTAATTTGTGTTCACCACTTCTAAAGGTACACCTTCATACCATATTGTGAAATAGTTTGTTGCTATGAGGATATACTTGTGTTGTTGTGAAGAAGAGGGGTTAATTGGTCCTATAATGTCGAGGCCCCATCACTGAAAAGGTGAATCTACAGTAACAGGCTACAAAGGGAATGCTGCCTTTTTCACCTGTCATGCGGCCTTTTGGCAGATTATGCATCTACGGGACAACGCATGGGCGTCTTTAAACAAGATAGGCCAGTAGTACTCGACCCTTATCACTTTGTGAGTAGTGGTATCTCCACTGAAGTGACCACTCACTTCACTTGTATGAAGTTCAGATAACACATTTTTTGACTCTTCATTTTCTAAACAATGCAAAAAGACACCATCAAAGTTCTTTCGAAATAATACATCATTTATTAACTAGAAAGATGCAGATTTTAGCTTGAGTGATTTTTTGTTTTTAGGATCAAGATTGCAGGGAGCAAATCCATGTGTCAAATAAAATTTGATATTCTCATACCAAGAATTGGTAGTAACTTGTTCATAGTTAATTTGTTTCTCGTTATGTTGATCGACCGTTGAGGTGTTTATTTGACTTTCTCGTTCTTCAACTGAATCAGCCACTAACTTACACATGCCTTGACCTCTAACAATCTGTGCAGGGGTTATTTCGAGGTCATATTATTGTAATGACATCATCCAATTTTCCCTTTTCTCACCCAGTTCTTTTTGTACTAACAGGTTTCTTACAGCTGGGTAAGGAACAATAACCTTGGTTCTGGATTTCAACAGGTATGACCGGAAGTGTTTTACTGCTTTGAAAACAACATATGCCTGTTGATCTACTGTCGGGTAGTTAAGCTCTATTCCTTTCAAATATGAACTCATGAAGGCAATGGGTATCTCATTGCTTTCAACATTCTTCTGTGTTAACACAAAAACATAAGATCGGTCAGAAGCAAAGGTATAAAGAGTGAAATCTTGAGAAAAATCGGGACTCATCAAGGAAGGAGCTTCTATTATTGCTTTTCTAATTGAATCAAAGGCCTGCCTTTCTTGTGGTCCCCAATGATATAAAACATCTTTTTTAATTAAATTTTGTAATGGTCTGACCATTTCTAAGAAGCTTGGGAAAAATCTTCTAACGAAATTAATCTTGCCCAAAAAGGACTGCATGGCTTTTTTAGAAGAAGGAGGGGGAAGCTTAGAAATAGCTTGGGTTCTTTCAGGGTCAATAATCATTCCATCCTTAGACGTGATATATCCGAGCAGTTTACCTTGCTCTACTGCAAAGACCAATTTCTTAGGGTTGAGAGATATGTTGAACTTGCGACATTGTTCCAGGATGGCCCTAAGGTGAGACAAGTGATCTTTCTTGTGTTTAGAGAGTACAGTGACATCATCAAGGTAGACCACGACTGATTGGTTAATGAGGCCACAAAAATCAATTTCCATTGCTCTCTGGAAAGTGGCGCCAACATTTATCAGTCCAAAAGGCATTTTCCTGTAGGCATAAGTGCCCCATGAGGTGCGAAAGGTGGTTTTAAGCTGATTTGAGGGGGACATGAGGACCTAGTTGTATTCCGAAAAGCCATCTAGTAGAGATAGTATTTCGGAACCAGACACCTACTGGAGAATTTATTCCATTGGAGGAACAAGGTAGTTATCTTTATCAAATTCTCGGTTTAGGTTCTGAAAATCGACACAGAGTCGAATTTCACCACTTTTATTCCTTATAGGGAATAGATTAGACACCCATTGAGTGTGTCTCACCGGGAAAATTATCTTTGCAGTTAGTAATTTATTCAGTTCTTTTTTAACAATAGGTTCCAATTTAGGGTGCATCTTCCTCAATTTATGTTGAAAAGGCTGAGTCTGGGGTTTCATGGGGATGACATGTTGTATGATATTGGGGTCGAATGTTTTCAAGTCATCATATGTCTAGGCAAAAACGTCTTTAAATTCTTTAAACAATTTTATAAAAGCAGATTGTTCTTGCTCGGAACATCCTGTTCCCAGATTAATATTTTGAGGATTGTTCTTTGTTCCTAAATTAACCGTCTCATAAACCAAAGAAGGATTGTTCGTTTTACAATTAGTTATCCCTCTAAATTTATCATGCAAGTCATAAAAATTTTCTAGTCTTACAACAGATCTGGGGATAGAGTTTACCAGATCGGATGTCGATTTAGGAGATCTAGGATTTGATATTACCATTAATTTTCAGAGGTTTTCATCATGAGTGCCTTCATCAATGATTTCTCTTTGGAAAGTATCTTCCATATGCAGGAAGTTGATAATCTGTTGGTCATCGCCGAATACTCTCCAATTTGTAATGTTATCCGGGATCGACGGCCTGAATAACAATTCAATTGAAAAAGCATGAGGGGAAAGAACTTCAGCGGACAATAGTTTAGAAGCAACAATGGCCAATAAATCAACTTCTGAATTACTCAACCTAGGAATGGAATTTATGTTGAATGCTGAACATTTATGCATTAAACTCCATACCTCTGTCTGGTAGCTTTTTAGATGTGGTGATAAGCAATGTACGATGTTTTTTACCTATCTAACCACGATTTCCGAATCACCAAATACTATCAAATTCTGCACATCCATATCCAAATATTTCCTGAGTCCTTGTAGAAGTGCTTCGTATTCAGCCGTGTTATTGGTACATTCGAACTCTAACTGACAAGCAATAAAAGTCTTATTACCTGTAGGATCGATGAGTACACAACCAACACCTGCTCCTTATTTTTATTTGTATTCATCAAAGTATAAGGACCATATCTGTGCGTCGTCGAAAATACTTGGCATATTTGGAAAAGTTGATGTCTGAGTGTAGGTTACAACTTCAGATTGTTGTGCAGGATTAGTGACAGGAGAGATTTTGGTCACGAAATTACCAAAGAAGGTATTCATTCTATGCATTTCAAATGAATTAGCAGATGTAATGAAAGGTTCATTTGCATCATTTAGATCTCTTACAGTATGCTTAAGATAGCGTTCTATGTTTATCCTGATTTTGTTGGGTTGTCCATTTTCAGGCAGCCACAAGTGAGACCAATCTATGGCAAAGTAACCGTGCAACTGATCTGGCCAATCCCTGCTTAGGAGCAAGCCATAAACTTTGAGGATATCAACAATGATAATATCAATTATATGATAAACTTTCAGATTGGATGATATTCTAATCAATACATTTTTAATCTCACCAATTACTTTAACATTAGTTCGATCTAGCTAAATGATTTTAAGATCATAAGGTTTAACTTCTGCATTTATTTTTTGGCAAACAGATAGAGGCATCACCTTTGATGATGCACCAGAATCAACCATGCAATTATGTACATTCCGATTAAAAATTTCAAAAGTTAACAAAAAAGGCGGGACATTTTTTCGAGCGTTAACAACATCATTCTACTGATTTTTAGTTGTTGTCCCTAAAACAGTTTTATCTACATTTCCTACAGTTTTTTATGCTAATTCCATTTTCTCTGGAGGGTCAGATGTTGTTTTAGCTGGGACCTTTATTTTTGTATTTAAATCAATTTCTGTTGACTTTTTGTTGTTAGGATCATTCTTTTTGTTGTTTTTAGCGATACTTTGAAGCATTTTTTGCAAAATAAGGGGAAATTTTAGCAGCTCAAAAACATAAATATTAACCCTCAATTTTTTTAGATATTCAATCAAATCGTATTCTAAAACAGGGGATGCTAAGCTTTGTTTAATTTCATCTTGCTTTGATTTTTTTGGAAACACATTTTTACTCATTTCAGAAGAGGGTTTGTTTTGGGTTTTGCTTCTTGTATTGTAGGGGTGGACAGTTTCAAAGTTTGTTTGGAAAATACTATCTGATAGGTGACCAAAAACAGGAGGATATGAATCTTCCTCTTCCGGTACCTCTTCCTCTACTACATCTTCAGAGTTATCAGGAGGAACAAAAGAAGAACTATCATGTGCTTCTAAGATGGTTTGCAAAGCAAACTGTAAATTTTTGAAATTTAGACCTTCTGTGGTCGGGTTTGTCTGATTGGGAGGAAAAGGTTTTCTGAAAGGAGGTTTAAAACTTCCTTTTCTTTTTGATGCCTCCTCGGCTGATCTCTTCAAGTCAATGACCTGATTGGACAATTTTTGGAAAGCCTTCTGCAATCTTTTTAAGTCTAAATTTTCTTGTTGGTTCTTAAGTTGAGGTGGCCTAGTAAGAATTTCTACTTTCTTCTTAGAAGATGAGGTTGTTTCAGCTTCACTACTAAGATTGTATTTTAATCTTAATATATATTTTTCAATTTGACTTGCCTCCTCAAAGGCTCCTAACAAGGTGTTCTTTTTAGACCTTTTGTCCCATATGGCTATATTATTGTGCAAGGCTTTAGCGTAATATGCAACAATTAGACTTTCCGCAGGCATCAAATCTGCATGGATTTTATTCTTTAAAGTAAGAAATATTTGGTTAAAGTCTTTCACTTTTTCCTTAGGATTCATTTTTAGACTAGATAGTTCCATAACCAAGACTTCAGGAGATTTATCATCTCCAAATTTTTCCAAGAAACAATTTTCAAACTTGTCCCAAGAGACGATGGTTTGGGGCTGCTGAACAAAATACCATGTGGAGGCATTTCCCTCAAAAGTATAAGGAAATAATCTACATACTACATCCTCATGCTCAATACTTCGGAGTCTAATGGCCAACATAATTTTTTTGATGTGATCCTCAGCAGATTGTTTAGAGTCTGGATCAAATTTAGGCAACCATTTCTCTGGGTGTTTTGGTAATGGGTGTTGAGGTCCGGGTACAGCCACGACATCTTGATCAAGCCAAGGTCTAGTAGGATTATTTTAGTTTTCCATGGGAGTTGGTGGTGTCGAAGGCTGAGATGGTTATGATGAAGAACTGCCTCCATCTGAAGATTCTCCTCCTGAAGAGGATGGAGACAAACCAGGCGGGGAAGGTGGGATACTAGACCCTCCGGCTCCAAGGATAGGTGTCTCGATAAGATTGATAGTATTATCACCTAAAGGTTTTTCATGCAAACCAGTGCCTTGAATTTGTTCTCGAATATCTGATAAATCAAGGAGTTGATTAAGTGGCCTACCAGGTTGTCTGATATGAGCTAAGGCACTATGCGTTCTTATGAGTGACTGAAGAACAATTTCTTGGATGTCGACCTCTTGAGGAACTGGTGTGACCGGTTCAATAGGAATATCAGGGTTATTGGTTGAGTTAGTTGTTGTTTCAAGTGTAACATTGTTGTCTAAGCGACTACGTGTTACGACAGGGGAGCGAGTGTGTGGGGGAGGAGTCTTGCGACCTCCACATGCCATCAATTAAATTCAGGCCCTCCTTCTAGCGCCATTTGCTGACAGGCATAAGCGACACATTGCCAACTGGAACAATAGATCCAGACCATGGTTGTCTAATTAACCCAAGTTGTTTGGTATGATCTATCCTGACGGGTTTAATGGCTCCATTAGCCAACTAGGGCCCTAAAACAAAGAAAGGAAATAAACTACTCTAAAGCTATAACTATGATACTATGTACATGAATTTAATTATTTACAAGTGTTAAAACAGAAACATAAATATGAAGATGTGATTATGAACAAGGTATTTACAAATTGCAAGTTTTGGTGGATGTATTGCGAAATCAATGTTTTTGCAATTGTTTATGAAGTAGATAAACAAAGCACATATATTTTATATTTTCTGTTTAATAATTTAAAAACTAAGAACTCAAAAAGATACTAATAAAACATAATTTGAAACAAGAACAAAATAATAGTCACAACCAATTTAAACTGTCTTATTTCATTAATAAGAAAACTAATAACAAAAATAGAATACAAATAAAACTAACCTGAAATTAGTCATATAATGTGTTTATATCCCTACGCAATTCAAACTTCCAGCTATCTTGCCTATGAGAGAAACCTGTAATAGGCTTGTGCTAACATTCCCTAGAATAAACTCAAGGTATTTTTGGAGCAAGGATATAAGAGTAGAGTAATAAACATATAGATCCGGTGACCTTGAAATGATGAATGCTTATAGTAAAACAAATTTAATATGAAGCATTCATATAATACATCACTTAACATCAAGCATAAATTAATGATATTATAATGAAATAACGATCACAGATATAATATATGAACAACAAATTACAGACATAATTTAAAGTGATGAATAAAATGAAACATTATATGCTAATAAGATTAAAGTTGTATAACATATTAATATTCCATAATATAAGAGGCAAAACCGAAATGGGATAGTGTCACACTGGTCTAAAGTCGAGGTGTGAACAACTTGTTCGTACAGTCTCGGGAATTACATGTACATAATGCGTTCGAATCAAAGATGTCCTCACTGACAAGAGTGAACAATATTTAAAGTAACTCAGGATCCAAGTTCTCATATCACACATGATAGAGTTGAATCTCCCAAAATCAAGTAATATTACAAAAATATTGAACTAGAAACCACACATACAAAAATTGGTTTGTTCAAAATTAAACCAAGTTTTATAAAACATAAAAAATGAGGGACTGCTGATCATTTAAGCGTATAATTGAAATTATTTACTCCAAGAAATCAACAACACAATCTTCCATTTCCTGAGAATAGCAAAACCAATTTAATATATTATAAAAACAACTACTATTTACTAATTATTATTGAAAAGAGTCTGGCTACAGAATCATAAATTCTGTAGCTAGTCTTATTTTTAGCAAATGAAATCAAAATTAAAATCTACTTATTTCGACTTAGATAACAAAAATGAATGAAATGAAAATAAAATCATTTTATCATTAAAAATTAGCCAAAGATGGATCAGACAGTTCATAGTTTATAATTGCTTTGACACTGGTCGTATTCTTAATGATTGTATTTCTAGCCCTCTTGATTTGTTTATTCTCCCTCTATGTATGTGCCTTGAGATCAAGGTTCTCTTGTTTCAACATGTCATTCTGAGTAGTAAAGGTTCTAATTTGGGCATGTAAGAGAGGAACATCGGTATAGTAATGCTCTATCCAATCGAGGGCCGAGGCAGCTATCACAATGCACCGGGGAGATGGAAGATCGACATGGGGCACAGTCGTCTAGGGGTGCTTCAATCTTACCTATTGTGTGTTCCAGATCATGCCTGATACCCATAAATCCTTCTTTACCCTTAAGAGACAGGGCTAAATTGCTCACGAAATCATATGGTTCAACATGGGTGATAACCTCCCTCATGGAACACTGATTTTTTGGGTCTTCTCGAGCCAAGAATTCCTCTATCTCATGATCTGAACCCTCATCAATCTCGATCAGATCGATCGAGCTCAGACGATTTCAATTTCTTAGTTTTCTAGAGATTAGACAACCGACATTATTATTCTTGAAACTCAAATATGTGCACTGTTTTTTCCTTCCTTTAAAGAGTTTCTTGACATCAGATTTAACATTAACGTTTAAACTAGCATTGTTCATAGGCACATGAGGATCATTTCCCTTTAATTCGACAGTCATTTGTTCCAGAGATCTTGCAGGTGAAAACCTACACATGAATCGCTTATCTAGAGGGGTTTTATCAATAAACTCTAGCTCATCAATTGAATTAACGAACTGGATTTCAACCACTGGCCTGTCCGAGTTAGGGTTTGTAATTAGAAGAGGGTTGGTTGTAGGGTCAGCCTGGGTGAAGCCATTTCTCATCAGAGAGGTCTCCCAACTGTCACCTATGTTCGACAGATGATACACCAATAAGATTTTAATAGGTCCATGGTGAAACAGGCTCAAATTGATACCCCGTCGCTTGTAAATCTTGGACATCTTGTAGAGACCCATCAATAGGTAAAAAGACATATCTAAATCGAAACCTATGAAATTAATAAGCAAACAGATATGGTATAGAAAAAATAGCCAGTATCGACCTTCGCACGTAACAAATTGCTTCAGAATTAACATTAGACTATGCCATCTAGGTTTTAACAGAGCGATAGGAATACCTTTTATACAATAGGTGGTTTTTCGAGAGGTCATAAACAAACTCCACAAGACCTCTTCTATTCTGGCATTTTTAAACCATCTCTCACCCTTTGATGGGAGCCCTGTTGCTTTGCTCACAAAATCATCTGTCAATTCCAATTGTATGTCTCCAATCTTGGCTCTAAAACCATCAAAGGTTTGTGCAAAATCTTTTGCAACCTGGAAATTATAGCCCTCGAACTTCTTGAGGAATATATTCCAACCATGATCTTTTAGGTCATCAATAGCATCGTCATGGGATAGTAAGGCTTGGCATCCATTTGGATCTATACGAACGACGGGTGCCATGACCATTGTGATAAGGATGCAATAGAAATCACTCTGAATAGCTTTAGATTCCCAATGTGTGAGCAACAGAAATAGGTTTGAACGGAGAGTGGAAGCATGAAAATAGCATAGCCTAGGGCTATCATAACTCGGATAGGAGAAATAGTGAGAAAGAAAACTAGAGGGTTCAATGAATTCCTTACAATCTCTCGCATTGAGTGTCAAAACCTACAGAGTACAAAACCCTATGCAGATATTGAATAGCTTCATTAATGTTTTGAGCCAACAAGGTAAGGAGAAAATGCAAGTACAACATGTTTGTACTCATTGGCAAGTTTGTACTCATTGTAGATCGACAGTCTCAGATCATTTCAGGGCCACAACATGCGCGGACATTAAAATCCGAAGGGTGAGACGAAATCTAAACCATGGTTTTGCAAGGAGGCTACATCGCAGAAGGATGTGCGTTTCGGGCCTCAAAGTGATGTGGGTCCAAACAGCTTCTCATGACCCTGAAATGCACATGTGCATACAATGTCCTATCCAATATTGACAGGTGGCCACCCGATAGTCGTCTCGTCGTGCTCAAATCCTGAGGAGCGGTCAACCAATGAATGAGAATTGAATTTT
>JASDQU010109556.1:61596-93137 GCA_032191745.1 Picea mariana | reverse complement strand
ATTCCTCAAATAGGATATTTATAACTTGTTCAAAGTGTTTCCTTGGCTTGATTTCAAAGATGAGGCCCGATTACTCAAATTAGGCCCCTTCTCACTTGTTTTAAGTGTTCCCTCAACTTGATTCCTCAAACTGGGTCCCTCCTCATGTGCTCGAAGTGTTTCCCTGGCCCGATTTCAAATATTGGGTTTGGTTCGTCAGATTGGACCCCTTATCACCTGTTCGAGTAGTTGCCTGGCTCGATTCCTCAAACAGGTCCTCTATCACCTAAGTTTGAAAGTGTTCAAATGCATTCACATTTAAAGGTAAATGAAGGTCCATACTCTGAGGAATTAAGTGGCTATATGAAGAAAATATACCTAGCAAGGAATCTCCATGTGGGTAGCATAACCATTTTAAGTTGAAACTTGCACGTGTGCCCTTAATTTCATGGGATTAAGAGAGAGTGATGGCCCAAAATATCAAGTTAACAAAGAGTATGGTTAGTATCCTTTGGGATTGGTAGGATTAAGAGTGTTGTGGCCAAAAAGATCAAGTTAACAAAGAGTTCATGTAGCAACCCATGTAAAATTGAAGTTTCTCATTGATTGCCCCAAATATGCTTTCCTAACTGAATACTAGGTGTGTTTTTCCCTGATGACATATATGTAAGAGAGCTTTCTCTTTTACAATGTATTTTTTTTTTTTTCATTTGAGAGTTTAATTTTTTAGWAGCKGRAGAGGGTGAAATAGAGCCAAATGCCATTAGAAATTGAAGATCTACTTGGAGCATCATGMTTTTGCAACAAAAAAAATAACATTATCCTCCTTCCACTTCTAATCTCTTTCATTCACATTCTCATTGTAAACATTTTCTAAGTAACAGGTTCTATAGAGGGAAGTAATAAGGCCCATGACAATGATTATGTACTCCCAAGCCCTAATGCATTTCTAATTTAAATATAATGGTTGTTTAAGATCTGATCCTCTATAGTCCCCAACATTAGAACTACTATTTTTTAAATGCACGGTTGGTTTTATTGTGAAATGAGGACCACGGTTGTTTCCATTGGTCAATAATAAATTCAAGCAAGTTCAAGTGCTAGTTTTTCCTCTTCATTTTCTATCTTACATAACGCTGAATAAACTAATGGATCTATGCTTGTCTTTCCCATTGGTTTTCTGTGTAATAAATATGTGTTAGGAAAGTAACTCTACCTCCTCCCTTGCTCATATTTGTTCTTTTTTGAGTTATTTTCCAACATGAACTAGATTTTTTCTTAAAAAAAAAATGTAAATTTTATTCATGTAGAAAAATTTCACATTTTGAATAATGCATGAGACATCATGCATTTAATCTGGCTAGCCTTGATAAACAAGCTATTAAATCTCGAGTAAGCCAGGAAAGTCCATTACAATACAAGCACACAGTTAAAATCGACAGAACCCCATCACAAGGCCGCAAGTGCAAAACCAAGAAGTGAACCCCAAAACTCGCCGAGAGCGACTTAGAACCAAACCCCTAAAAGATGACCCTAAAAGCCAAACGAACCAGGTCAGAGCGACATACATCCTCCAAAAGAAGAAAGAAAGGGAACAAAACCCCGAAGAAACCAACACTAAAAAACTAAACATGACACCACCTCCTTAGCACCAGAGAAAAGAATCCCCGAGTATACATCAAACCCTGAACGAACCAACATCTATAAGAGACAAACTAGAAAGAGGAAGTAAGAATATGCATATTAGAGATAACGCCTCTAAAGAAAAGCATCAACCTCTAAAGCAAAAAAAGGACCAAATGGCCAAGAACCCTGACATTAGCACAGTTAGAGTTGGAGAGAGAAATCCCGAGAGACAAGAAGGTGCCCCATACGCCCCCATCAAAAAACCCATAGCCAACAAAACCGAAAGACCCCATCGCCAACAAAACACCAAAAAAACCACAAGCAGCCATCAGATCCAGATCGGAAATCCCACCAAACCCCAACCCCAAGGGACGAGAGTCCATGCGTGGCCAAAACGCTACCTAACAACGACCAGTCCCATCCCTTGGATCGAGCTCACACCACGATCAGCGAAGCCACCAACAGAAAGTGGAAACGACGAGAAATTCCGGGGTGACGAATAGTTGCAAGTTGGACGAAAAGAGGCAAGGAGATCCGCTTCATAAAAACACCCCGAAAGCCACACAGAAGAAAAGATCCGGTAAGTCTAGCAGCACAAAGGGCTCGACTTAGACTCACATCAATGAAATAGCACCAGATCCACACAAAAACCAGCATGATCTCAGACAAAAAGCTCCAGATCCGCAACAGACACAGGCAGTGGCAAGGGGTACAAAAAAGAGATCTAGATCTACAGCTCAAACCAAAACCCGAGATCCATCAGAGCCCGAAGGAGGAGGAACGACACGCTGGAATGATGGAGGAAACTTGCAGTGGTGCAGAGCCAAAAGCTTGTGACAGAGGATGCAACTAGGTTTCCCTAGCTGCAGATCCTCCCCAGCTCACAAACGTGAAGTAGATTATGATGCCCATGGTTTAGAATATCATTCCTATGGTTGAATCCTATTAAACCCCCTTGTTGGTTGACCGTTTTAGAATACTTCCAAACTGAAATTCAATATCCTCTTCTTGTTCTAAATTGATAACAAATATTGACTCCATGCACCATTTTTCTTTGTTATAAATCCAATCTTAGCTTCATATATTAAATAGGTTGTCCTTGGGTGATAGAAAATGACTCTTTCCTTAGGAAATATTTAGGGTATCCCCTCTGGCCTGAGAAATGACTCAAAGTCCTAGAATGGTACAAGAAGGTCAATTGTGTGCACTATGCCCAAGCATTTGGCTCCTCTGTGAGAGATAGGGGACAACATGCACCATTACTTATCTTCATGTAGTATGGCCAACATTTCTTTCTCATAAATGGGTTTGATTAAGTTCTTTCCTTTGAGTTGGTGGTTCTCAAAGGCAAGGAGCCTTCCTTCTTGCATTTGAATTGCATCAATACCATGCCTTAAGGCATCACACTCTTTGATAAAGGTTTTTTTGAAGTCATGTGTGGCCAGGACATGAGCTCTACACATAGCCTCCTTAATTTTTTCAAAAGCTTTGGTTGCTTCTTGAGTCCAAGAAAATGCATCATTTTTCAATAATATTGTTGGAGGTGATGTTGTTTGACCATAGTTCTTGGAAAACTTGCAGTGATAGCCCACAAATTCTAAGAATCCTTTAATATTCTTCAAGGTTTTAGGGATTGACCATTCCATTATAGTTTTGATTTTTTTAGGGTCCACTTTGACGGCTTCATGAGATACAATGTGACCCAAATATTCCACTTCCTGAAGCCCAAAGGCACACTTGGAAGTATTTGTATATAGTTATTGTTCCTCTAGTAGTTTTTAGACCATGTCAACATGTTGCACATTCTCTTCTCAAGAATTGTTATAGATTACTACATCATCGAAAACTATAAACACAAATTTATAAGAAAGGGCTTGAAAGTAGAGTTCATTAGATTTTGAAATGTGGAAGTTGCATTAGTAAGGCATGGCATCACCAAAAAATTATAATGACCATAATGTGTTTTAAAGGTTATTTTGAGGATGTCTTCTTCCATCATTCTAATACAATGATATCCTGAATGAAGATGCAACTTAGTAAAGAAAGTGGCTCCATGTAATTCATCTAATAACTCATCAATGATGGGAATATGAAACTTATATTTAGTGGCGATCTTGTGCTATGGGAAAAAATCCCCCTAATCTGGGTCTAGCGACTAGGCAGAGCCTTGACACTTTAAAAGACAAAAAAGATTCTATTCTACCCAAATCCAACAACACCTAATGATAATTAAGGGAAGGGAGAGAAGATCAAAATATGTACCTTCAGTCCTTTCGTCTGTCCTAGATCCCTTCCTGTCGCTGTTCGTTCCAAGATTGCATGCCTCCTCCCAAAGCTGGCCTGAAACAACTTCACAGAACAAACTATAACAACATATGAAAAACTATCAAGATCGTCTAAAAGTCTAAATATTCATGAAAACCATTTATAAATGTAAATATAAAGACATATATTTGGGACAATAATATTTCTCTTTTATTAATAACAAGATTGGAAGTTACAACCTAAATCTTGCCGACACCACTCCATGAACCTTGCCTAGGTTCCTCTACTTTGACTCCAAGTGCACTATTCCTAATATGCTATCCTCACAACCAACATGCCAATATAGGGAATATGGATGGATTGTATAAGGAGGATGAATGGTAGGGAATGCTAAGGATGAAAACTTAGAACGAGATGGAAAATGATTGGAATACAAGGGAGAAATTTTGGCAGAGTTCACTTGCCTCTTCTTTCATATATCCAAATGAACCCCCTAGAGCCCTTTTTATATGGATAAATGATGGTCATTCGGTTGTCAGAAGGGCTACAAGAGAATGGTTGTGCAACCCAAAATAGCCTGTAAACTCTGTCGGAGAGCACAAAATTATTATTTTTTATAATTTTTGAGAGTATACACAAGATTTCAAGTATGCATCTAGTGTATGTACACGGGCTTTCATGTATGCATATAGTGTATGTATGTGCTCTGCATATGTATCAAGGTGCGTACACCATACAATTTTTTTTTTTTAAGAGGAACCTCAACAAAAATGGTTGGAACATGTGTGAATGAGTAGGCCAATATCATAAATGCATAGTAGTGACATTTTGAGCTATAACATATGCCCCCCTAATGTGTGAGGTTAGAAGAGAAACTAATGGAATAAATACATTACAACATATTTAATGAAGTGGGAAGGCATTGGATTCGAGTGAGCCCAGACGAGTATCCGTGAGAGTGTCATCTGCAATATAATAATAATAATCACCGAGGTGGGCATACCCATGCTCAGGACAAACTAAGCATGGCTTCCAATCAAGTACACTGCATATCCATGTCATATATAGTAATCATGGCTACATGACCAATGTGTATGCCAATAAAGAACATAGCCACGAAGAATACACAATGGATCTACATCTCAAAATCATAAGAAGATATACAAATACAATGTCATATGGATCTTTAGGAGGCATCAATGCCTATAGCAGAAGATGATAACTTCATAACTTGAGTAATATCTTCAAGATATTCAAAACTTAGGTAGGAGTATAATAGGAGTGTAAGACTCACTACCCTGAAGTCTTCGACAAGCCGTCGTGATCATCAGGCACTGAACTTCATTGATTCTGAATATGAACTTGATAAGACTCTTGAGATGGTTGACTCATAAAGGTCAAGAGACTTATCGCAGAATTACCGACTCAAGTTGTAAGACTTTCCCTTGGACAAGAGCATGACATATGAAAAGACTGAGGTAGCATGCTATTGACATAAGTCTGTGGCACATGAGGCACCACAAACTCTCCATTGGAAGAGTAACCAAATGGAGGAGGACACAACTCTATGTAATAAGAAAATATTCCTAAGGTCATACTAAATCCCAATGCTTGCAGAACAAATTGAAGGATGTGCTTTGTCCAAGGGTGATTAGATTGCTTCCAGTAAAAGAAAATGTTTCTCTATCCCCTCTTTTTGGAATATTTGATTTTTTTTTGTCTTTTTCACATATTTAATGAGCTTGAAAAAGAATAAAATAATGTTGCATTACAAAGGAGGAATGAGTGTCGTGGGAAAGCAAACTAGTTCCAAGCACATGGAACATACTAATGCTTAGTGCAAGGAGACATGTGTAGGATAAGGAAACTTGGGAAAATTCCTCCATGGGTCAAGGTGTCAAATTGCAAAGGAAAAAATTCTACAAGGCTTGCGCCTAAGGATTGATCTAAAGGTTTAATGACAACAAAGTGGAGCCGACATTCGGCCAAAGACACAAGAGTGAGACATGTAATGCGGTTACATAATGACACAATGAGACTCCTTCAATGTAAGGTTTTCACGAGCCTAGAGAAGGTAGCACGATGGTTTTTCACGTTTAAAGAGTCTGAAAAACACTAAAAGAAGACTCCAAAGTGTTCTTTTTTGTACATTTAGACCCCCAAACCCAAAAAAGGATAAAACAATACTTGGGAATACTCTCTCGGCGAGACAAATCTCTCGAGGTGCATCTTTTTTGTAGGTTGAGTCTCCGAGGTCCAGAAAAGGTTTAAAATTATACCAAGGAGAACTATAGTTCCTTTTTGTAAGTTTAGTTCCCATGCCCAGAAAAGGAATAAATTGATACTTGAGAAAACTCGCCCGACGAGATTTATCCCCCGAGGTATTCCTTTTTCCTAAATAATCTATTGGCTGGAAAAAAGGGTTAAACTTATACCAAATAGATGTTCTTTCTTGGCCTATTAACGGGTGTGAAAGAAACAATGTCACTCAGTGATCTTTTCCTGTTTAGGGAGTTTGAAAAGGGCTTAAAGAAGACTCTAGAGGGTTTCTTTTTTGTAAATAATCTCCAAGGCACCCAAAAAAGGTAAACCAAAACCAAGGAGAATGATCCTTTTTCGTAAATTTAGTCCCTCAAGCTCGAAAAAGGGGTAAACTTATACTTGCGGAAACTCTCCTAGCGAACTGTAGCTCCTAGGGCATACATTTTTCTTTAATTATCCATCCAGACCAAAAAATGGGTAAACTATCGTGGGATAGATATGCCTTCAACTTTCAGTTTGACGAGCATGTAGTGAAACAAGATCACTCGACAATCTTTTCAATTTTAGGGAGTCTGAAAAGAGCTTAAAGGGGACTCCAAGGGGGATCCTTTTTGTATGTAATCAAAGAGAGGCAGAAAAGGATAAATAATCTCTTGCTATATGTCACTTTCATATTTTAAATGAGCTTGAAAGAAAACAAACCATACTCTAGGGGAGTCCCACAGGTTGAGGTCAGAAAAATAATTTGAGATAAAAAATGAGGCCTAAAACAACAATCATGGTGGGGCTTAAAGGACTCCCAAGCCTACAAGAAACTTACAACATGGATGTCAAAATGAAATACAAGGATCTACCTAGGGGATCCATGGAGAGGAAGGCCCTACCACCTAATTACGAACTTCTAAAGTAGCATGAGAGGTTCCGTGTCACACTTAGGTGGGATCGATCCTATGGCAAAGAAGCAATCGTCAATAAAATGCAAAATGCAAGGTGGTATAAACCTATCCTATATGTAGATGGAAAAATAATAACTTCATCATAGGATGATTTAAGTAGTACCCATGCATTAAAAATACCAAATCCAAAGTATATAAGATGTTTAAATGACCAAAAGATCACCAAGAAGAACCAAAACATCCACCGGGAAAACAAAAGTGAAGAGTTCAGGGCCAATCTAGGTCAAAATAGGGTCAAAATGTCTATAAATAGAGATGAAAGGGGTCATTTTCACCATTGCACTTTGAAAATTCCCCAAAATAGCAAAAACCCTCTTTCTTGAATTGGATATTTGGAGAGCATCAGTGCACGAAAATGACTCATTCTTGGACCAAGTAAGCACTCTTCTCTTTTACTTGCAAATCCATTCATTTTTTTTTAAGATTTTTAGAGGAATTTGGGGTCTGTGCGTTAAAAAATTGTTCACGATTGTGTGTATACATGTGATTTTCACAGTCAACGCACATATGTACGCTGACTGGGACACTCTCAAAAAGTGTACATACACGACTGCCATAAAAAAGGGCGCGTATATGCTCAAAATATTGAGAAAAAGAAGCACTAACTCCCAAAATGGTTGCATGACTCAAGATGTATGTGCGTTGGAGGAGAGAGAACATGAAGAGGTAGACCAAATGGTCGAGGAAAACCCAGAGGTTTTGGCAACACTAAAACGATGTGGATTATGGAAATTTTTTTGTTGTACTTTTATGAGAGATCAACCGAGACTACTGAACCATCTGGTAGAGTATTGGAACCCAAATGCAAAGGCCTTTATGCTAGAAGGCCAATCATTAGCATCAACCAATGAAGACATCTACTTTTTAACTGGTCTCTCTAGGAGGGGTGAATCAATGAACTTGGATACTTTCCCTCTGAGACCATATAACATAGCCCATTATATTGACATGTATTGTGAGGCCGACACAGAAAAGGTAGGCTCACAATTTCCGATACAAAAGATCGATAATCTTAGCTTGAGAGTGGTATTATACATGATTGGGAGGATTACTGGATCCGCTGCTCTACATCAGGTCTCTTGAGCTCAGATGCCTTATGCATTGCAATGTCTGCAACCAGTTATGTTTGATTGGAGCACTACCATGCTCAACTATATGAAGATCCAGTTGACAAAGGTAAGTTGAGGAAGAAGAGAAACTTTGGATTCAGGATAGTACTATGTGCATTCTTCTTTGAAAGAGTGTCAGGCATGAGCCTGAGGGAGGGTGTGTGGGGACACATAGCCTCCTTTCCAACACTGTGTAGATGGGTCACATTGATTCCTTGTAAAGGAGGAGCGGGTACACGAGTCGTATGATGACAAGTTCTTCGACTGGTGGAAATGACATATTCTCACCATCGAGGACTACCCATATGCGGGTATTAGTTTCTTGAGAAATCTGAACATTCCCATGCTCCCTGGTGCAACACATGGCGAGATAGGTACGTACTAACATTTTTTAACTTTTAACTTTTTAAATTTTATAATGCAAAAGAAAACATGTTTTTGGTAACGTCACAGTGTTGACTCAAAGACCTCTTATGTACATATGTGGGACCAGTGCGGCTAACGGACTTCCCTCAGACTGGGTGACTTCTCGAGAGCAGATCCAGCTAGGAGGAGCCACAGTAGGGGCTGAGCCATTGTCAATAGAGGTTGAGAGAGAACTGAGGCGGGTAGAGAGGAACATGACAACCCTCACCCATATCGTGCCCATTGCAACGATCAAGGATCTGCCACCATTCATGTAGACTCATGTAGTAGGAGTACCCAGGGCATGGGTCTAGTTGTTTCTACGTCTGGTCAAAACCGTAGTGTACTATACTAGGGCCAACAGGCCTAAAGCTTATATTTGTACTGGACATTATGTGTGCTGAGGGCACCCTTTTTTTATCTCTATTATGTATTAAGGGATTAAGCACGATGATGTATACTTGACACATTTTGAGGATTTATGGCCCACAAATTGTACTGTGACATCATTTTTCGACATGTTATATATATACATATTTTTGCTTTATAGAGTAAATACAATTTGTACAATTATATTTACACGCGTATGTATGTGTATTCTTTTATATTTATGTGTGAAATATGCCAATCTAAAACATGATTTGCCATTGTATCAGTTAATTGATTAGAGCATCTAGGAACATGAATATATGTAATATAATCAAAAGAGCATTCCAAGAGGCGTACCCTAAGGAATTGTCGGTTCAGGGTGGGATCATGGATGCATTATACTCTATTTAACTGCGACACTACTACTTGAGCATCTAAATGAACCCAGAGGTGAGAAATACCATGTGACAAAGCATCACATAGAATTTCTATTACAACACTATACTCGACAACATTATTGGTTGCTTCTCCTAAACAAACACCTCCATAAGATACCAACTGACCAGTGGGCGTGAAGATCACCCAAGATGTGGAAGAAAGCCTCCGAGTGTGTCACCTAGCACCATTCACAAACCCAACATAAACCTCAGATTCACTTGACATCTGCCACAATGCAGAGACACAATAAACTACACATCCATAAAACAAAAAGATAGTAAAATATATAGATAACTATATACACTATGTACGAGTAGTCACACTCAGGTGACCAACCTAAGAATACTACTTCTTTAAATAAATCCCATTTCTGGGCCCAACATCAAGAACACAGTACACTGATATTTACGTGGGAACCCAAATGGGAGAAAACCACAAAATGCTTTCTTATATATATCAAGAATTCATTCATAGAAAGCACCAACTTTCCAATTCTCTAGCTGCAACTGGAAGGAGGCTATAACCCCCTATTTACAGGCTCCAACTTGAAGGAAGCTACAACTCCCTAAATGCTTTGGCTCCAAGCAGGAGGAGGCTACAACCCCCTGGGTTCTTCGGATCCAACTGGAAGGTGGATACAACCACCTAGTTCTCAGGATTCAACCTGAAGGAAGCTCCAACTACTTGATTCTTAGACACCAATCGAAAGGAGGCTACAACCCCCTTTCCTTGCCCCGTCCTTCCACTTTGAAATATAAATGTAGACCAACTATCACTACCATAATCACTGCCACTGTCACTGCCACTGCCACTGTCACTATCACTGCCACTATCACATCAACCTGTAACCTGTCAACCTGTCACTGATCAACTTGTCGAATTTGTCAATGTCACCTATACTCAACCAGATCCTCTCACATGTATATTATACCAAGGAAACCTCTCAACTAGATGTCCAACATCACCAACACATTCCTCTACCAAGCATGTCCTAATATCACCAACATACCATCACAAGATATGTGTCTCAACCATGTACCAAACCATCAACCTGTACCATACCAAACATCAATGTGTACCACAACCTGTACCACACCAACTGCATCAACCATGCACCAAGACCTATACCAAACTGTGCATCAACCATGTACATCAACACCATACCAAGTAATAGTCCTATACCATACCATGGGTCAACCATGTACATCAACAATGTACATCAACACCTGTACCATACCATGTACCGACAATGTATCTCAACCATATACCATATCACTCAATCATGCCATACACCATGTACGATAGGATATATCAAACAAGTACCATCAAATGTGTACCTTGACAAAGTACCAATCAACCAAGATCATATACCAAGTATATACCTCAACCATGCACCTAATATGTGCCTCAAGCATGTGCCAATGCCTCAACAATATACCAAAGGCTTGTCTCAAGAATGCACCATAACATCATCAACATGTAACCCTCAAACCATGCATATAAACTATGTAACTATGTAACAAACCTTTTGTATGTGATCATATACCTGAAGACCTTCCTCAACTTCAACAACAAGATAATAGCATCTTCATCAAACTTTACCTTAGTCTCACGGGACTAGTTTTTGGATTAGTCACAAACCCTAACTTTCAAAAAGCATAAATACATACCTATAATGAATAAAGGTTTGAAACTTGTAATCAATATTATTCAATATATTCTCTGCAATTCCTTCAAGTTTCACTGCTTGTAACATCTTGGAAAAAGAGTTATAGCAAAAATGGCAGACCTTGTTGAATTCTGGATTATTCTAGAGAGCGAACTTGTAGAGCATACCAAGCGTGAAATATTGGATATATAGATTTAAAAATTATACAAAACCTACTAAAGAATGTACTCTATCAAATGAATTTTGTCTCACTAAATTTGGATCCTCTATGAATAAGTTATGACTATTTTACTCGGAACAACTGTTTGAGACTAGTTTATGGACTAGGACAAAACCCTATTTTCAACATAGTGTATCTCCGAAAATAATATGACCCAGATACTAAAAGTTTTAACACAGGTGCCTTGACATGTCTTCTCAACCTCCTCCAATTTTCACTATCTCAATCATTCTATAAATTTTTTTTATAGCGAAAATGGTAAGATGACCTGTAAATAACATACCTTAGAACACATCCTCACAAGACTTCATCCTCCCTTGGAATTTCGCCCTTCTTCACTTCATCTTCCCTCTAAAATTTGACTCAGATATCCTTGATTAGCTCAGATAACAATCACTTTTTCAATTAGAAGATATTCAATAAAATGTGTGTGAATGTACTTATGAATGACTTCTTGAAGTGTATATATACTTTTTCTAAGTAACCTCTTTCCTTAACTTTAGGGATTCTTGAACTTTCTTTTTACAACCATTTTACCATATCATTAATGACTTGCAACCAATTAGGGGATTCTTAACCCATATTTGGGGCTTCCACAGGGGATTCTTAACCCATCTTTGGGGCTTCCATAGGGGATTCTTAACCCATCTTTGAGGCTTCCAACTTCATGACCTCATAACTCCTCAACCGTGAGGAACCACGTGGTGTACCACCTATCACCAGAAACGACACGACGTGTACTATCAATCTATGATAGTATTACCTACAATTACACTTTCCTTCATGTCATTATTCCTCAATCAGATTTGGGTCCCATAACCACACCTCCGAGGATACATGTAGACTATATCAAATGCACCCAACTAACTCACCGTCAATCTCGATCATACATTTGTCCAACATTGTTGGACCTCTCCAAGGGTTGAAATCAATATCTAAGGGTTGACATCAATCTCTAAGGGTTGACATCAATTAAAACCAATTTCCCAAACCAACTGTCCAATAATCTCCCCCTTTGGCATTGATGGAAACACCAACATTGATGGCAACATTGATGCTCCGATGCTCATGCGCCCCCTGTGACCATTTCTCCTCATCAATTTTTCTCACTCTCGCCCTTTGACATAAATGGAAAAGGGTATATTTCCTTGGGGATACTCCCCCTCTCTTCATGCCTATGTTCATTTTCTTCATCTTTGACCAAAGGTTAACTCTCCCCATCAATATGTCTCCTTCTGATACTGTACCCACTATAAGGAATAAATCCCCCTGTGGGTATGTCTCCCTGCCTATATGATACTAATCTTCCTTTCTGGATCTCTCTCTCTGATGATTTTTCTTCCTTTGAATTTTTTATAAGATGTATATGTTTCCTTTCCTTTCTTCCAATGTTGTTTATTGTCCATTGGTGCTTCCTCTTGAATTTCACTGACATATATAAAACACATTCAAAATTTGATTTCTTCATTTACTTGTCATGTTCACTTGACCATGCTGTTCAACAGTGTCCTTCTAATGATATAGATTGTGCTGACAATTTCTCTTTCCCTGTTCCGTTGTACCTTTCACTGCTTGACTTTCTGTGACCAATTGATTCCAACTGATTCCAATTGTAAATGCATTGTTATGCATCTTCTCTGACCCACACTTTATGTACCAACTAAGCATTTCATGAATCCTTCTCTGTCCATGTGACACACACTGTTCATAACCCTGATACTCAACTGTCCACAATGCTGACCCATCTGTCATTGTATCATTCTGAGTACTTCTCTTGAATATACTGCAACTGATCATTGTATATTCCTGTTGATCAAACAGAATAAAATATGTCCATTGATCTAATCTATCTGCTCATCAAACTATGGATGTATGGGACAACTTGTACTGAAGATATCCCTCCTTGAATCCATTCCTGGAATATAAACTTCTTCCTACCAAATGATACTTGTGTGGGAACACTACTTCTCAACCAATCAATCTGTTACTCTATACTTCTATTATCTGACTGCTTTGAATTTGTCTCTACAACCACCGCTCGAAGGATGGTTCTATGATCTACCTTAGCTACTGCATGGACTCCCCCTGTTCAATATTCATATTACCTGGGACTCTCCAAGTTGGGTGGCTCAGAAAAATACCTGCTCTGATGTAGAGTAATCTTCCTCCTCGTCTGTGGACTCATCATATCTCTGAACTCTGACTTCTTTGTTTTTTCCTATGGATTGATCTTGCACTAAAATTCATGAAAGTAACATCTCTTGAACCTATTCTTTATTTAGATGCTCTTCTTTTCTTTCTTGTGCTACTGCAAATCCTGTGATCTATGGGACCTATTCTTCTTATTTTTCATTTCTTCTCCAAACCTTCCTGTATATCACATCTTTCCTTTTCTCTGTAGATTTGTCTTCATATTGTACTATTACCAATCTTGAGAGTATGACTTCTTGGTGTCCTTCTGATGCAGGAGCATCACTCCTACTCAACAATGTGTCAGCAGCCAATGCAACAACGCACTAGGAAGGAGCATATCCCAAGGAGAGAGAGAAGCACCAACCTTCTCGTTTTGAGTTTAAGTCTCAAATTTAATGTAATTAAGTATTGTAAGGCTCGAGGAGGGCTGAGCCATTGTATTATTTAAGGCTACATGTAAGTCGCCTTTAATGGCTGACAAGTAGATAGATCTAGATCCGATTTAGACTAGATGTAAATTAATTGTAATTTAATGTAAGTAGGTGGAGGAAGGCTTGGGAAGCCCCTCTTTTGTAAAAAAATCATTGTATTGAGATTTAATTAGGAATATAAGAGTATGTAGGAGATAGAGAGGAGATGAGAGAAAGAACTGAGACTCTGCTGTAGTCTAGTCTTGTACACGTTGTAAAGAGCATTCAAATTTACTACAAAAGTAGATTTCCCTGCATATGATTCTCTGTGTGTGCATTCTGTGAATGAATATGTTTGTTTCTAAATTTTTTCTATGCATATGTATGAATTCCATGAGTTTATGAATGTTCCCTTTGCAGGAATAAATATAATTCCCTATCCGTGTGTGTTTCTGAGTGTTCTGGGCTCTCAAGGCTAGTGCAAGGAGTGCACACCAGATTTGTTGAGAAAATTTGTGAAGCCAACACAAAGAGTGCTCTATAACTCTTTTTCGATTTCAGGAGGAGCATGCTAGGTGGGCACACCAGAACAAGTCACAATATCAAAAGGGATAGTGCAAGGAGTGCACATCGAAGTTACAAAAGACTTCGAGGAGCCAGCACAAGGAGTGCACAAGAACTCATTTAGGATTTCTATGAGAATTTTTCCAAGTGGACACACTGGAATTGGTAAAGTTCAGGACGAAGAGAACAAGAAACCAGGAGGGCACTGAAAGAACACTCTGATTGTGTTCATAAGCTCAGGAGGAAAAGAACAGAGTGCTAGGAGGGCACAAAGATTCATTTGGAAGAACAAAGGGATTAAACCCTTTGAATTTCGAAGGATCGAAATCTCAGGAGATATAGTGCTAGTGTGCACAATGCCAATGCAAGGAGTGTGGAGGCTGAACCATTTATAGGTTTGAGAGCTTAGGAAAGGTAGTCTGAGTTTGTGTGGAGTGAGTGAAAAGAGTGCACGAGTTTGGAAATTCATCAAGTGTTGAAGAATATCAGAGGAGAGATAGCGCAACGAGTGTGCATGAGACTTTCTCAAGTATCAAGCTCAGGAAAGAAGCACAGGTGTGAGTCAGAGAACATTCTAAGTCCTAGACTCTAAGAGAAGCGCAAGGAGTGCACTCACACTTCATCTGAAGTGTTGAACACAACTCAAGAGGAGTAGCATTTTCTAAAACCCAGGCAGAGACGAAGCAGTTGGTCTTGCAAAAGAAGATTCAAAGGCAAAGCCTTTGAAAATTTGAGAAATCCTTCATTGGAAGGAAAGTGGAGTTGCGACAGAGGAGAAGCTACAACATCCATTGGATTGGCTGTAAGATTTAATCTAGGCCATTGGATCAACCCGAGACAAGAGTAGGAGTGCGTAGGAAATAAATGACCCCGCACAACCGTCGAATCAAGGTAAGGTGTGCGGTCATTAAGAACTGAAGTCCTTCAGACATTTCTACTCCAACAAATCTTAAGTCTTTGTTGAAAACATGGCCAAAGCTTCGAATTACCAGAGCAGATTTTGACCGTTGGCGTCAGGTACACATGTCCGCAGATCGAGCATGATTCAGAAGTCTGATAATCTGGGAGAACTGGACCATTTTTGCAAGAGCATGGAAAAACCCTGAAGCTCCGAAGCCTGGAGCAGAACCTGACCATTGGCATCGGGTGTACATGTCGATAGATCATAGGGGTTTGGAGATTTGGCACTCCAGAGGAATTTGGGTGTAAATTGTTTTGGATCAAAAGTCCTCAAAGGCTGGAGTCCATCTTGACCATTCATCATCATGGACACATGGACGGTAGATCCCCTCCCTTCACCAATTCAACATTCGTAATTTCAGGATTCTGGTGGTGATTAGCAACAAGAAGCCCCAAAACCCAAAGCCCATAGCTAATATTAGTTGTTGGCTGCAGGAGGAGCGAGAGCCATTGATCTTGAATTTGACATTCAACTATCCAGAAGGTAGCGTAAATTTGAATTGAGAAACTTCTGAAGCCCGGAGTCTTGAAGTCAATCACAATTGTTGGCTGTTGGAGGAATAAGGGCTATAGATTGTCGTAGTTCATTAGTTCAAAATTTGGAGATTCAGTAGGAAGTACAATTTAAGGTGTGAAGAATCTCGAAGCCTAGAGTAAGCACAAACCGTTACACAGAACTTTGATTCATGGAGAACGTCAGCCGTCCAATCCGTAAGTTCAACATTCATGACTTCGAAGATATTGCGTGTTGAAGTGGGGAAAAATACCGAAGCCCGGAGCCCCGAAGTTACTGTGAGTCGTAGATCTTGGCACATGATGTAAATCATCTATCCTGGGGGCAGTTCGAGAATTCTCAAATTCACGTTCGAAGGTTTTGGAAGGTTTTGAAGGAAAAACTCCTGTAGTTCGAAGCTCCGGAGCACCGAAGTAGCACATTTTGTTAGGCGCCTGGTTCTAGCCGCGGTCATATGAGATTTTCGCTGGAGAAAAGGGGCTAACGCCCATATTTGATAAAAAGGGCAAAGGGGGCTTAGAGAAAGCGCTTGCGAGTCTTTGTGGGACCTACACAAGGAAATTAAGGGCCTGTGAACATTAAGAGAGGATCCAATAGGGATCCGAGAGATGATTCAACTCCTTAATGTAAACGATCCTAGACCAAGAGGTCATGCGAGCCCCAAGTGAAGGTGGGGGTTTGCATCACCTTAATTCATTTGATCTTCCTTTACATGTTCTTGTTTTATCTTCCAAACCTTCTTATATATAATACCAATGTTGTTTCTCAAAGCAGCATCCATTATGCTTCTACAATCATGAGCTATGTGTCCATAGTTATGGAATTTGTAACATTAAATGTTATGTGGCACCACATAAGAATTTCTTGCTTGAACATTTCTTTCATAAGCCCTGCAATCTGCAACCTTATGTACAAAGTTGGTACAATAAAAACAATGACCATAAAATATATTTACATACCTGGGAGTGGATGATCTTCTTTGTTGTGTATTCCTTTTGAATTCCTGCCTTGGATAATCGTGATCTTCTCTTCTATGGATCTCTTCATAATGGTTGGAGCGTATTTGTTGCTTGAATGTGGTAGGTCTTGTTGAAGATGTATCTCTCTTATACTCATTTTTCTTTGATTCTCGTTGACCATGATTCCTTCCTTTGAGTACTTCTACATAACTCTTACTCTTTTCTTCATTCTTCTTTTCTAGTACTCTGGAATGATTTTCTTCATTCTCTACTATTGATGTGGATGTTTATGTCTCTTCAACATTCTTGTTGAGATTGAGGATTTTACTTCTCAATGTGAAAACTTCTTCTTCAAGCTTGTCAACCTCTTATTCTTTCTTCATCATCTGAATCTTCATGACTTCTTCTGTTTGATTTTCTTCTTCAAGTTGGACCTTCAATGTGATGATTTATTTTTCAAGTCTTCTCTCTTCTTTATCAAATTTGGCTTCAAGATGATTTAAGTTGTAAATTCTTTCCTTAAAATGATCTATCAATATATTCTCTCTCTCTTTTTTGCTTCCTTTCTTTCTATTTCCAAACACTGCTTTTGATCCTTGAGAGTTTCTTTAGTCCTTCTAGATTATTCTAGCTGACCCTTTAACATCATGATCGTCTGCTCAAATTTTTTGGTGTTGGAGTTCTATGATTCTTCCATCTTCTTTATTTCTTCCCGGAGTGACTTGTTTCTTTTCTTTCAGTCCTCATATATTCAATTGCACTGATCAATTGTTCTTTGTAATCAACTTTTGCCTCTTCATACTCTTCCTCTTTTGAATCTGTCTGACGTGATGAACATCTTTCTTCTTGTTTTTTACCTGCATATTATTTGGAATTATCTGATTTTGTGATGGGAGAAAAATAGATATTATGTAGCTTGTCCCAAAGTTCTTTAGCTGAAGAACACTGTCCCACTTTGTCCTTTACTGAATCAGGTAATCCTTCTAAGACAAAATCCAATGCTATTTTATTGTTCCTTTTCAATTGCTTCTTGGATGCAGTCTTTGGTTTCTTTGTAGCATTGTATCCTGTAACAAATGAGTGCCAAACATCATACCCCTATGCCTCTAAAAATGTTTTCATTCTTTTTCTCCAAATGTCATACTTTAGACCACTCTAGCCACTGAACATTGATACTCCTTTCATAGTGCATTCCATGATCTACCTTCCAGTGGTTAAACTGTTTCCTTGAAGGAACCTGCTCTGATACCAATTGTTGGAATACTGAGGGGGGGTGAATCAGTATGAGCACTTTATACCACTTTTAACCACAATATATATTCTTTCACTTTATCAAAAATGTTCAATAGTTTATCATCAATGTATCATCTATGATTTCATTCAATATATATATCATAATCATGTAATCATAAGCAACATCACATCAAGAATAAAGTACACCAATATTTACTTGGAAACCCAAATGGGATAAAACCACATAATGCTTTCTTATATATATAAAGAATTCATTCATAGGAGGAACCAACTTCCCAATTCTCTTGCTGCAACTAGAAGGAGGCTACAACCCCCTATTTACAAGCTCCAACATGAATGAAGCTACAACTCCCTGAATTCTCTGGCTCCAACTAGAAGGATGCTACAACCCTCTGGGTTCTTCGGCTACAACCACCTAGTTCTCAGGATCCTACTTGAAGGAAGCTCCCACTCTCTGATTCTTCGGCACCAATCAGAAGGTGGATACAACCCATTTCCTTGACCCGTCTTTCCACCCTAAAATATAAATGTAGACCAACTATCACTAACATAATCACTGCCATTGTCACTACCACTGTCACCATCACTGCTACTGTCATTTCCACTGCCACTGTCACATCAACCTATAACTTGTCAACCTATCACTGTATACAAGCTATCACTGATCAATCTATCCAATTTGTCAATGTTACCGATACTCAACCAGATCATCTCACATGGATCATATACCAAGGACACCTCTCAACTAGATGTCCAACATCACCAACACATGCCTCTACCAAGAATGTCCCAAGATCACCAACATACCATCAAAAGATATGCATTTTAACCATGTAACAAAGCATGTACCAAACCATCAATCTGTACCATACCAAACAAAAATTATGTACCACAACCTGTACCATACCAAGTGCATCAACCATACACCAACACCTGTGTTAAACTGTTCATCAACCATGCACCATAACCTGTACCATATGCCTCAACCATCACCCATGTACATCAATACCATACCAAGTACCAATCCTGTACCATACCATGAATCAACCATGTACATAAACAATGTACATCGACACCTGTACCATACCATGTACCAACAATGTATCTCAACTATATACCATATCACTCAATCATGCCATATACCATGCACCATAAGATGTATCAAGAAAGTACCATCAAAGGTGTACCTCAACAAAGTACCAATCAACCAAGATCATATACCAAGTATATACCTCAACCATGCACCTAATATGTGCCTCAAGCATGTGCCAATGCCTAAAAAATATACCAAAGGCTTGCCTCAAGCATGCACCATAACATCATCAACACGTAACCCTAAAACCATGCATATAAAAATACCTGTAACTATGTAATATACCTAGTGTATGTTATCACATACCTATATACCTTTCTCAACTTCAACAACAAGAGAATAACATCTTCATCAAACTTTACCTTAGTCTCACCGGACTAGTTGTTGGATTAGTCACAAACCCTAAATTTAAACAAGCAAAAACCCATAACTATAACGAATAAAGGTTTGAAACTTGTACCCAATATTATTCAATATATTCTCCACAATTCTTCCAAGTTTCACTTCTTGTAAAATCCCAGAAAAAGAGTTATAGCAAAAATGACAGACCTTGCTGAATTCTGGATTATTCTAGAGAGCGAACTTGTAGAGCATGACACACGTGGAATATTGGATATCTATATCTGAAAATTATACACAACCTACTATGGATTGTAATATATCCAATGCATTTTGTCTCACTAAATTTGTGTCCTCTATGAAGACGTTATGACTGTTTTACCCAGAACGCCTATTCGAGACTAGTTTCTGGACTAGGAAAAAATCCTATTTTCCACAAAGTGTATCTCCGAAAATAATATGACCCAGATGCAAATTTTTTTACCACAAGTACCTTGAAATTTTTTCTAAACCTCCAATTTTTACTATATGAATCATTCTAGAAAAAACATTATAGAAAAAATGGTAAGATGACCTGTAAATAACATACCTTAGAACACATCCTTACAAGATTTCATCCTCCCTTGGAATTTCACCCTTCTTCACTTCATCTTCCCTCTGAAATTCAAATCAGATATCCTTGGTTACCTCAGATAATAATCACTTGCTCACTTAGAAGATATTCAATAGAATGTGTATGATTGTAGTTATGAATGACTTCTTGAGGTGTATATATACTTTTTCTAAGTAACCTCTTTCCTTAACTTTAGGGCTTCTTGAACTTTCTTTTTACAGCCACTTTACCCTTTCATTAATGACTTGAAACCAATGAGGGGCTTATTAACCCATCTTTGGGGCTTCCAACTTCATGACCTCATAACTCCTCAACCGTGAGGAACCACGTGGCATACCACCTATCACCAAAAATGACACAACGTGCAATATCCATATATGATAGTCTTACTTGCAATTACACTTTCCTTCATGTCATTATTCCTCAATCAAATTCAGGTCCTATAACCACACTTCTGGGGCTACATGTAGACTACATCAAATGCACCCAACTAACTCACCATCAATCTTGATCATACAAATGTCCAACATCTATGGACCTCTCCAAGGGTTGACATCAATCTCTAAGGGTTGATATCAATGACAACCATTTGTCCAAACCAACTCTCCAATAATATCATGTGTTGATTTCAATCTTCTTTTAATGTGAATTTTTTTATTATCTTATTTTGGTTGAATTTCATTCTTTTGGTCACCACTACCCCCATTTCGCACATCATTTACCCCAGTTTATAGGGAAAGTTTGGTCCTTTTCCACCCTTCCCTAGCACTTGGGATACCCCCCCTCCCCCTTAGCGTACTTCCAATCATTGTACAACCCACGTGGGTTTATTTCCACCCACCCCTGTTAGTACTAGAAGTCTCACCTAGACTGCTATAGGTGTGAGCCTAATACCCATCAAAAAATTGTAGTTTTGTTAAAGATAATAGTTTATTTCAATGTTTAGCGAATGGGTGAGAAGCTCAGTTTAAGACATCAAAACAAAACCTCCACAAAATATACACTAGAAAGCAAGGCTTGGATAGTCTCATACCAACATTTAGAATATCAAATGGAAAGATGGAAGACTTAGCAAAAAATGTGAAATATATGCATCAGGTTACATCAGAAAATTCTGAAACATATACAATAGAAATCTCATCAAATAAAAACCTCCAAATCAACAAGACAACACTTTGATAACACCTGCACCAATAAAAAACAATAAATCATTCACTGCATTAAGGAACAAGTACTAGGATGAATCCTTCATCAATATCTAGCATCAAAGTAATATTGAAACACATATATGATAGTAGGAGAAGAAACTAATCATTAACTATTCAAGATTCTTAAGTCTGATACACGCAGTTTGGAAACTCCGTTACAATTGAGAGTAAAGATATGAGTCTCAATCTATCACCATTCGAACCCTCTAATGGAGTTACATTACAATTTAAATAGAAAATTACATTCAAAAATATTCCTAGAACTCGCCACCTAGATCCTACATAGGATCCTGCACCTTAGAGAGGCGTGGAAATGAGCAACCAATAGAAAATCTAACAAAATGCTATATTCCAGGAAGCTATTGGCAACATTGAATGCAACTGCAGCCAACTCGTTGCATGTAGATTAAATGAAGCTGAATCTAAGGAAAAATTTTCCATTGATGCCTAACTGATGCTTGAGGAGTAACTCAAAACTAATCTGACATCGGACAACCCTTATACATATTGAAATCCAAATAATTGTTAAGTTTGTAGTGCATACGCTGCAAACTTTTATGGTTTTAGCAGTTCGCAGCGCCTTCAACAACATGCGTTGGAAATTTTCCTATAGGTGTCACTTTGCTATCAAAACCTGTCATCTGATGTCAAAACTGTGCAAAAATCCTTCAAACCTTTAATGATGCCTGCTATAACCTCTAAATAACAAAAGTGTCTTGCAAAAAATATCATATGAGCATAATAATAGCAACAAAATGTAAAAATGATCCCTAGGGTTGTAAGCATGCATATATAAAGTCCATAGTAAAACTGATAATTTTGATGCAAATATGATGCCTCATCTTCTTCTCCTAGTGGACACTCGTGCCAACATGTCTAGGTTCTGCTTTGCATTTTGTTCTTTCAACTACTGCACTTCTTCCTTCAATTTCATGTTTTCATCTTGATGAGCTTTATTCAGCCTGTACACATTCTTCATTTTCCTATGCAGAGATATGGATCTCTTAACCCAATGTTTTTCCTTTTTAATAGTTTCTTCACCCATATCTATAGTTCTCTTGAGTTGGATCTTGGCATGCATATTTTCCTTCTTGAATTGTTCATTCTCAACCCTTGCCTCTTTCAACTGATTCTTGAGCCTTTTAAAAGTGGGATTCCTTTTCATCAGAAAGAGACTTGATCTTAATGATTTCTATTGGACTTTTGAGAGGCTTAGTTTTGACTATTGGCTGAGCTGATTCTCTAGATGTACCTTCTTCCATAGAGATATGTTTCTATCTTGTGAATGGTCATCTAGAATTAACAACTTCTGCAACAACAGGTGAAGAAAATACAAGATTATTTCCCTTTAAAATCCTTGCTTTGCTAGAGGATGTCTCCATAGGTGACGACTCTGCCACATGAGAAGTTTTTTCCTCAAGAGGCTGTGAAGGAACTTCATTTATCTTATCAGTAGACTGAGAGGAATTATCCTTTTTAGTCATCTTTCTCTTTTTAGTGGACTCTGAATGCACAATATTTTCAACAGAAATAGGTGTTTGTCTCTTTGACTATGGTGTATGAGAAACATCTGGCTGAAAGCTTGATGCAGCTAGGAAAACATCCCAATCAGTATTAGTTTTCTTCAACTCTTCCAACACTAACATTTTGATCAAACCAAAATGAAAGACACTGGTATCCACCTGCTTAGAATTGGACTGAACTCTATCTGACATCTTCCCAAGGCTTCTAAACATATAGAAGGGTAGATTCAAGGGTTATTTTCCAGTAAAGTGCATTAATAATCTAATATGGTATTGATAAACCATATTAAACCTACCTTCACAAGTAAAATACCTCTGAATGACTCTGAGAATTTTATCAAAATACTCTAGCATATGATTTCTTGGCACTCCCTTGGATATGTTATCTTTTTGATATTCAGGTTTTAAGAATTCCTTAGAAAATGTAGAATTTAGGGTCATGGACTTGAAAGTACTTTTTCCATGAATTGGTATCTCTGTTGCTGTAGAAATAGATTGTTCTGAAACCACAAACTCCAGTGTACCAACTTTAGTCTTTTTTCCCATCAAAATTTAGTGCAAATTGCTTGGCAACCTCATGATGTCCTCTTTGCATTTTCTCACAAAAAACTAGGCAACCCACTCTCTGAAATGCCTCTCTAAAAAAGGGGTTTGAGATTATTAGCTGCAGGTCATGGGGCTCAACCTTGAATATTTATCCTCCTTTATGAATTTTCTTACCTTGTTGAATGTCCATGACAACTTAGTCTAAACCCTCCTTATTTTGATAACAATTGCTACCAAATAATGATGAAAACTGATAAATTAGGTTTTGACTGCTTGATAGTTGCAAAAATAGGGTTTGTTGCATAAAATAAGAGAGGGAAGAAAGGATGTCAACCCAGAACTAAGTAAAAATTCAACACATGCCAAATCGGGCAACTATGTAAAACAAAGCATTTGCAACACAATTTCTCAGTTTGTAGCGCGTAGATGAAGTTTATAGCAAATGGATTTTAGACTAGGGTTTTAGTCAAAGAGGTTTGCAAATTCACAGGTTTGGAAAGGAAACTGATTTTGAAAGAGACGATATTTCAGACCTGAATGAAAACAAAGTCAGCGATGGTTTTATCAAAAGAGAAAACAAAGGGTTCATAGCACATTCAATTTGCAGCTTATACAACGAATACAGTTCGTAGCACTAACATGAAATTGCATCAGATAGGGTCATGGCTGTAAGAAATGACTGCAACTGATATTTTGATATGAAAACAAGAATCTTGGGTTTGCATAAAAGCTTTGAGATATAAGGAATATGGAAGTTGACCAAGAAAAAGAAGTTTGCAACGCAAATGATATGAAACAATTTGCAATGAGTAGAGAATTTACAACAATTAGGGTTTGATGGTAATCAATCTTCAGGCAATGGAAATTAGGCATCAATCAGAGTACCTGTATATATGGCTCACTCCTTGTTTGCAGAAAAACCAAACCAATTCAACATTTAATGTTTCTAATCCACCATCAACTGCTACAAACAATTGGCAACGCCAAGAGTCTGTGGCAACAAATAGTCTGCAACGCAATTCAATTCACAACGAGTTGGAACAGTTTGCAATACATTCTTTTCAAAAGAAAATGAAGATGGAAAATGATAAACTCTCCTTTTGAAAACAATCCTTTAGAGATGCTTGATGATGTGATGGCACTGAAAACAAGAAAACCAACTACCACGTTTCCAAAGCATAATGATATGCAATTTAGTGCAATATGTACTTTCTTGATTTGTTGCGAACCTTTAAGAGAGTTTACAACATATGATTTGACATATGACATGACTCCCAAACAATAAGATGTGACATGAAAATCCTTTTTTACACACTTTTGGGACATAACACTTGATGGTGACGACCTTTAAAACAAAGAGATATAACCAATAATATCCTTTTCTGCTAATGATGAAAACCTCTATCATGACACCAAGACCTTCCTAAATGGACTCTAATCAGATTTCATGACTTAAGAGATAATCAAAACATGATTTATTGACATAAGACTTGACTTAAAAACATTTAATAACCTAACCCTATGACTCAAACCTAGAAGCTTAACATTTTTGACCCCTATAGATCCTATGTGCTAACAACCTCTACCACCTTTTCCTTCCGATCCATCCATAATGGTTGCATCCGTACGCCACACACCAATCCACCCTATTGCAACCCCCATTATTGCATCCATTATTACCGCACTAGTTCCCCTTGTTGCAACCTCCATTGTTTAATCCACTATGAATACACCATTTACCCCTCATGCATCCCCACTTGCATCATTTGATGTGGCTACAACAATTGACTCTATAACGAATGTTGCCTCAGAGCAGCTTATACAAGCAAGTGCTCTACTTGCTAGCCAATCTTCGTCATTGCCTAATTTATTCACAGTGAGATCATTCCTTGACTAATTTTTTATGTGCATGAATGGAAAAGTGGTTTTACACATTTTTTATTAAATTTCATGCTTTAAATCTTGTAATTATTGTATGGTTGAATAACATATAGGTTAGGGTTGTGGAGGAGGGAAACAATTTCGTGAATTACAATATATGTAATGTCCCCACTTTGGGATATCATTAAATTACAGAGGGTTATGATGACCAGAGTAGCCAGATGGAGGCTATAGCGAGTACAAATATTATTGGGAGGTATTTTGGGGTCTGGCTTGCATCGCTCATCCCATTTCATCATTATGATCCATTATGCACAGTTTGGCTTTGGTTCCGTTGCATTCCGACGATTTCCATGATTTTGAATACTTTGAGCTATAAGTTAATTAAATTCATTGAAGAGGTCATTTTGGGCACAGTACTTGGAGGAACCTCTTAGCGTAATAGCTCATTGGAATCGGGAGGAACATGAATACATGATAGGATGATGAGAAGTGACTTCTAGTGGCCAAGGAAGCCACTAGGAGAGATAAGGCACTTTTCAGAGGTAAAAAGGTTAATTAATTAATTAATTAATAATTAAAAAATAAAATTCACTTTGGAGAGACAAGGGGATGCAGGAAGTATAAATAAGAGGCAAGGGCCTCTATTCTCTCATTCATGTATGATTATATTTTGATATTTGGCTTCTATCTAGTGAGCCCATACCTTGGGGGTTTTGATTTAACAAACCCTAGAGGACGATTCAGTGGTGAAAGATTCCACCTAGCTTGTCCCAAGCTTGGTCTCGGGGATGTAATACTCCCCCACACCATTCTAGTTCGGATCTACTCAGTGCATGAGGGTTCTACACCAACCACAAGCACATGAAGAGAAGGAGGACACACCATTGGGGGTTTCCAGCAAGGGGGGCGCACCATCCATTGAGGGGAGTTCATTGTAGGTGATTGACATGGATTCTGGAGATTCTAGAACCTGGGTTTTCATTGCAGGGCCGTGGCCATTAGATCTAGTGCATTCCGGTGGAGTTTTATGTGTCATTTTATTTATTGGATGCATGGGACAAAATGGAGGAGAGGAGCACACTTCAAAAAGTGATTTCAACCATTTGGTAGATCAGATCTTCATCATTTCACTTGGGACTTCACCAGGGAGGTAACCAAGCCCCTATCTATCATTCTAGTGGTTTTTTGGAGCATTTGAAGGCCTTCAGAAGACAGGTCGAATTATCTAGGGTTTAAGGCATCTAGGGGGGTGCACCATTCCTTAGAGGGAGGCTAGATCCATGACTTTGAGAGGGGTCTTGGATATTTGAGCACCTGGGTTGTTCTTACATTTACCCGATCTATTGTTTGGCATATTTACTAGAGGTTTTGGACATCTTTGACAACAAGGTCGAATTGTTGAGGTTATTCAGTGTTCCAACAGGGCGTGGCATCTTCCAGCTTGGGTTTGGCACTTCATACGGCTCAAATCTACTCTTGCATTGGTCTTCATTGAGTATTCAACCTTTGGAGGCTTGTAGTATTCTGTTGGAGAATTTTGTAGCAGATCTTATCATGTTTATGGGAGCCATCTGTTGAGCATTCCAGATCGACCTCACTATTGTAGCAATTTCTTATTATTATGAATAAAGATCAGATCTGAATCATGTTTGGGTGTCTATTGTATTGTTGATCTTGCATATGGTTGAGGTACGTTCCATTACTGTATCCTCTTGTTTATTGCTGCCACATACATATAAACCATTAGTATAACCCTAAGCGCAACCTAAGGATCACTGTAAGCAAAGTGTTTGACGAAATGCCACACTCAGTAAAAGTTTAAAATTCCTCCAAACTGTGGTGCTCCTAGCATATTGGTTTGGGAACGTTACAGTGGTTTCAGAGCAGGGTGAGTGCATAGGAGGATACAACTGCTCATATAGGATACCGTGTGGTTCAGGGGGGAATAACATCTAGTGCTAGTGATGAGGTGCAGTGGCATATAGGAGGACTCAGTGGCACAATAGATAGTGAGCAGTTCAACACTTTATCTTCTGCAGAGAGTGCTGTTAGGGATTCCGGTGTTGGCACTAACAGTGAGAGACGTGAGGTGGCACCTCAGTATGAATGTGATCAGGAGTCACACCACTTAGCAGGGAAACTAAGAGTCAGTGAGGATGTGGGTGGTCTAGCAAAGGAGTGCCAGTTGATGGATGAGCATGAGGAGTACCCAGAGTCACTAATGAGTATGGTGAGTTATGATCCAGAGGCACAGGATCTACTCTCCACGAGGATCTTTGATGTAGTTGAGCACTCATCGACACATGGGGACTCCAGAGCTAGGGGTCGTTTTGAGGACACTTCCAATTGTATTATGGGAGTGGTTGACCTTCATGTAGAGGTTGATTCAGTAGTACATCCAGGATCTACGATGCAACATGAGTATATAGGAGATGACATGATTATGCAGGAGCATACGACGGTGAGTGATAGCTCACAGAGACATGCCGACATGTATGGTGGGATTCAGTGGTGTGTATTGCCTTGTAGAGAGGAGACACACTTGGGGGAGCATGCATATGTCACCTCCTTGCAACAGTACCTAGTCATGAGAGATCACCTTCACCGTATCAACACTTGCATGGGAAATGAGAAATGGAGGTTGGTTGACCAGCCATTGGAAGAGTTACTTCCGGTTGTACGGGATGATTGGGATTCAATGATGATCACAGGAGAGTATGTACCATGGGTACCGATGGATGAGATTTTGGTCGAATCCTTGGGATTGACCAAAGAAGATGGTATTTTTTAGTCCTACAGTCAGCTACAAAGGTTTCTATTAGCCTTTCCTGACACTTTTATAATAGGCAACAACATGGGGAGAGATAGACAGTGGTTGAGGACATGGGGAGTGGCTAGGTCGAGACCACCTGACATGAGTGCTTTTATGACCTACAACAGGATAGAGGTGGATCGACATAGGAAACCAACTGAGACTTGGTGCGTGGGGGTGAGCATCACAGGCCATGTGACAACATATGAGCACAGAGGGCTTCCGACAGTGATCAGTATGACACATGAGAAACTAGCGGAGATTGGAAGTGATAAAATTCCAAGTTTTCCATGAGATCCGGGAGTTCATTTTGTTAGCAGGATGTTCTATGTCATGATGACCCAGGTGGCGCTATAGAGCAACACACTCCACCTTGAGTTGGTTTGGAGTGGGCTTGCAGGTACTTGTCCTATGGAGCGAGACATTTTCTCCCTCTTGATCATCATGATCAGGCATGGGGATGGTTGGACATGTACTACTTCCACAGAGATGATCTTACAGATGCAGCTTCTGGACAATAGGTCTAAGTGCCATAGGTACTTCAACTTGAGGATCCAAGAGTGGAGGATCCATTTTATAGGGAGAATTTAGGCATGGTCAGCATGGTGCAGTGCTAGCATGGTGATCTTCAACATAGACTAGCATGGGACCTGGGGATTGCAGGGTTGAGCATTTCACTGACTGACAGAGGAGAGTGGAACTTTGCAGGGGAAAGTTGTTCTGACTTTCCATTGAGCTTCAATGTTGAGGAGAGCACATCACTTGAGGGTGTCTCATGGAGGTTTGGCAGTACCTCATTCCGGCATCAACATGGGAAATTGATGGAGGCCGTGTTGATCTTGGTAGTATCTGGGAGGATGGAATCAGTGAGGGATGAGGCCATGTTTCATGTGCAGGAGTTTCACGATGTTGATGTATTCTAGGATTATGCTTCCCAGGGGATTGCAGTTCATGTCTTGATATGGGATCCAGGGAGCAGAGTGCGTGATAGTTCATCTTTGGATGGGGTCTACTGTGTGTCCCACAAGTGGACATGGGATCCTGGTATTATACTTGGAGGGATTTGGTTATTGCTTGAGGATAAGCAATATTCTAGCAGGGAGGACTGTAATGTCCCCACTTTGGGACATCGTTACATTACAGAGGATTATGATGACCAGAGTAGCCAGATGGAGGCTATAGCGAGTACAAAGATTATTGAGAGGTATTTTTGGGTCCATCTTGCATCGCTCATCCTATTTCATCATTATGATCCATTCCACACAAGTTGTCTTTGGTTCTGTTGCATTCCGATGATTTCCATGATTTTGAGTACTTTGAGCTATAAGTTAATTAAATTCACTGAAGAGGTCATTTCGGGCACAATACTTGGAGGAACCTCTCAGTGTAATAGCTCATTGGAATCGGGAGGAACAAGACTACATGATAGGATGATGAGAAGTGACTTTTAGTGGCCAGGGAAGCCACTAGGAGGGATAAGGCGCTTTTCAGAGGTAAAAAGGTTAATTAATTAATTAAAGTGATTTAATTAATTAATTAATAATTAAAAAAGAAAAGTCACTTTGGAGAGACAAGGGGATGCAGGAAGTATAAATAAGAGGCAAGGGCCTCTATTCTCCCATTCATGTATGATTATCTTTTGATATTTGGCTTCTAGCTAGTGAGCCCATACCTTGGGGTTTTTGAGGGTTTTGAATTAACAAACCCAAGAGGACGATTCGGTGGTGAAAGATTCCACGTAGCTTCAGGGATGATTTTAAGGATGGAAATTTATTTTAAAATGTAGAAACCTTGGCGAATCTTAGTAATCCTTCATATGCCAACTATAAATGTTTGGCGATATTTTTGTAAAAATATTCAAATTTCTAAGGATTCTATATAGTTTGTATAATTTTTTGGTGATTTTTAAGGTAAAATAATTTTATCCTATAGAATTTGGGCAAATCGTTTTTAGAATAGCGAATATTTTTTTGGGAAAAATCATGGAAAATTAGCCCATGAGAGAAATTTAGCCCTTAAAATCATCCCTGCCTAGCTTATCCCAAGCTTGGTCTCAGGGATGCAATACTCCCCCACACCATTCTAGTTCGGATATACTTAGTGCAGGAGGGTTCTACACCAGCCACAAGCACAAGAAGAGAAGGAGGGCGCACCATTGGAGGTTTCCAGCAAGGGGGGCGCACCATCCATTGATGGAAGTTCATTGTAGGTGATTGGCAGGGCTTGAGGAGATTCTAGCATCTGGGTTTTCATTGCAGGGCCGTGGCCATTAGATCTAGTGCATTCCAGTGGAGTTTTATGTGTCATTTGATTTATTGGATGCATGGGTGGAAATGGAGGAGAGGAGCACACTTCAGAAAGTGATTTCAACCATTTGGTAGATTAGATCTTCATCATTTCGCTTGGGACTTCACTAGGGAGGTAACCAAGCCCCGATCTATCATTCTAGTGGTTTTGTGGAGAATTTGAATGCCTCTTGAAGACATGCCGAATTATCTAGGGTTTCAGGCATCTAGGGGGGCACACCATTCCTTGGAGGGAGGCTAGATCCATGACTTTGAGAGGGGTCTTGGAGATTTGAGCACCTGGGTTGTTCTTACATTTACCCGATCTACTATTTTTCATATTTACCAGAGGGTTTGGACATCTTTGACAGCAGGGACGAATTGTTGAGGCTATTTAGTGTTCCAGTAGGGCGTGGCATCTTCCAACTTAGGGGTTGGCACTTCATACGGCTCAGATCTACTCTTGCATTGGTCTTCATTGAGTATTCGGCCTTTGGAGGCTTGTAGTCTTCTATTGGAGCATTTTGTAGCATCTCTTATCATGTTTATGGGAGCCATCTGTTGAGCATTCCAGATCGGCCTCACTATTGTAGCAGGTTCTTATTATTATGAATAAAGATAAGATCTGAATCATGTTTGGGTGTCTATTGTATTGTTGATATTGCATATGGTTGAGGTATGTTCCATTACTGTATCTTCTTATTTATTGCTGCCACACACATATAAACCATCAGTATAACCCTAAGCGCAACCTAAGGATCACTGTAAACAAAGTGTTTGACGAAATTCCACACTCAGTAAAATTTTAAAATTCCTCCAAGCTGTGATGTTCCTGGCATATTGGCTTGGGAACATTACAACACACCTGGTGAGTTTTATTGCATTGAATTATAAAGTATCATTTTGTAAGTGTGTTAATTCATTTCGAAAAAAAACTTATAAGAATGTTGTTTCCTTTTCCAGTCTATAGGATGACAAACCACACCAAGAAGCAAGAAGACTCAAGTTTCTACTTTGAATAAGAGGAATATAATTTTAGGGGATGCACCTGATAGTGGTGAGGGTGGCAGTGGCTAATGAGTGACC
>JASDQU010109556.1:46360-61496 GCA_032191745.1 Picea mariana | reverse complement strand
TTGCGATTACTAGAAACATCACCTATAGTGAAAATGACATCATAGAACATTCAACTTTCCATTTTCCATACAAAAAGCAAAACATGCTTCCACTAAATTCAAACACAAATTTAGGTATCTTGACTAATAATTATGAACAAATTTTCCTACCATTGATGCACAATGTGGCCTTGGGAAGCCCATTTTGAAAAAATGCACAATACAAAAGTTGGGTTTAGTTAGTACATGGGAAGTAGATACCTTCAAATGTAATGCATGACTACCATAACTTATCCAAGCATGCCAAACGAGAGTACCGAGAGCTATAATATTTACTCTTAGTACATTTGTTGCATCTAAAAAATTATTGCAGATTGGGGAATAATTATTGATATTTAGAGGACATAAAATTCCATATGGATTTAGGTAGTAAAATAAATTATGAGTCAATTGGCATAGAAAATAAATCATCCCAAAGGTCACCTTGGATAAATATCTAAAAATGGAAAATGGATTTAGAATAGTAAGATGACAATATAAAACAAGCTTGCTTAAGTTCCCCTTATTGAATAGATGATGTGATTAGGATTGAAGCCAAGGAAAATGCGGATGTTGTTCCATTGGATAGAATAGAGTATAGGAAGTCTGAATTCATTGTATTGTAGTGCATAGGAAGTCTCAATTCATTGTATTGTAGTGCATAAGAAGTCTCAATTCATCGAATTTCAATGCTCATACCATAAACTTGAATTGATTATAGAATTAGTACGCCAAGGAACTATATGAAATAGGACAACCGAGCTTTCATATTTGCAACACACAAGCTTATGGATGGATATTTCGTTGTAAAACCATACACTCGATATTGAAGAAACCATATTGAAGGATACAATATTGGAAGCTCTTTCCTCTTCACTCTTAGAATGTCAACTAATCTGGAAAACAATGGCATATAACTCGCAAGCTTGGAGTTCATTTCTCAGATTTCTCTCAATCCTTCAACAAATCCATGGGTTTTCCATTGTGAAAATGTAAATTTTCCCATTGAAACCCTAATATGTTTCAAATCGATCTCCTTATCAAGCCACATGATTTATTCAACTTTTCATCATTGGATATGGTCTGACAAAGGCATCTTATTTGTGTTTAAGGTTTTTGTAGATTTAGCCAAGTAGAAAATTGCATAAAAAATAAGAAACCATAAGAAAACTAGTAAATAAAAAGAGAAAGAAAACAACAAATGAGGAATGGATAAATGAGTGGGAATGGAATAGTTTTCCCTTTGAAAACCAAATTGATTTGATTCATAGGCTATTGGATGGCTAAAGGACACTCCCTTCACTACATTTGTCTTGTTTAACATGGGATCACTTTCTTGGAGGGTGAATGATCTCTCCAAGAGAAATCTACTCACCAAGCTTCCCATCACTTGGTTTGAATGCTTGGAGGACCATTTGTATTGGTTGAGAAGATGCATAAGGATACTAAATGAGTGATGGGCTTCCTAGGAATTTACCAAAGTAGGTAAACTATTTCCCATCTCAAAGAGAAAATCCAATATTAATCACTTAGGGGATTTACTATCATTCATAACGAATAATATGCTCTATAGAGGCACATCACTAGCTTGGGAGGCTAGCAAGCCTCCCAAATGAGAAATTTTTTCAAACATGTGCAAAACTTTCCTCCAAGACTAAGAAAAGGTACTAGAATGATCAACCAAATGAGATCTACATTTCATGGTTATTAAAAAATAATTGTGAAGCTAATACATTAAAAAATTCATGGTCGCCCATCAAATTCATAGCTCATTTGGCTCTTCGGTGGTTATTGCAAGTGTATTGGGATTCAAAAATTTCAAAATGATCTACGATTTCATGAAAATACATATGTCATAATTATCTGGATGTGAAATAGAGTATGGTATTCAATAGTCATCCTAGTAATCATTTTACCACAAAAACATTCTTCAACAAAGCCTCATGAAAAAGGTTTAATGCCCATACTAAGTCCAATAGAAGTAGAATTGATTTCCATAAGCTCTCACAAGTGTGTTTGTCCAAGGATGACAAACACACTTAGTGCAAAAATTGACTCCTTAATGCAAAAAATGTATTGTCTCTTGCTAAGAAAAACCCTAGTTTTTGAGATTGTCAAATAATTTTTTTTGGGGGAAATGGAATTATGGGAAAGGGGTGCCCCTAGTTGTAATCCAATGTCAAGAATACAAGGCAATCAACGATTCATTGATTCAAGTCTTGGTCAATGTTTTATGGTGACTTGTAACTCTCTTCTTGAATCCATTCAAGGACACATTGAAAATTTGGTCTGGGGGCATAAAAGAGAAATTGATCAGAATAAATGTGTTATGTAAGATTCTACAAGTGTGTTTTCCCAAGGCCTATGTGAACATTTTATCCACAATCTCCTGATCTAGTGTTTTGAAAAATTAAACCCTAGTGTAAAAATTACATTGTCTCTTACTAAGTAAAACCCTAGTTCCGAAGATCATCAAATAAATATTTTCGAGCAATGGAATCATGGGAGAGCTGTTCTTGATTAGTATTTTATGGCGAGTTGCAACTCGATTCCTAAAGACATTCAAGGAGACATTAAAAATTTGGTTTGGGGACATAAATTCAAATTGAGCAACATTAATTGACTTTTGTAAGATATCGCAAGTGTGTTTGGCCAAGGCCTATGTGAGCAAGCTACCCACAATCACCTGAGCCAGTGTTCTGAAAAATTGAACCTTAGTACACAAATTGCATCGTCTCTTATTGAGCAAAACCCTAATTCTATATATCGTCGAATAAAACATTTTACAAACAATGGAATCATAGTAGAGGGGTGCTTCTAGATATAATCCAATGTTAGGAATCCAATGCGATTGATAGTTTGTCAATCTGATTCTTGGTTAGTGGTTTATGGTAAGTTGCATCTTGCTTCCTGAAGCAATTTAGGGACACATTAAGAATTTGGTCTGGGGGCATAAAATCCAAACCAATTAGCATAATTGAGTTCCATTATCCCTTGCAAGTGTGTTTGGACAAGGCTGATGTGATCATGCTATCCACAATCACTCGAGATAGTTTTTTGAAAAATCAACCCTTGGTGCAAAAAATGCATTGTCTCTTACTAAGAAAAACCCTAGTTCCAAATATCATTGGATAAATCATTTTCTATGTAATGAAATCATATGAGAGGGGTTCCCCTAGATGTAACCTGATGTAATGAGTCCAACACAATTGACAGTGCATCGATCTGAGTCTCGGTCAAAGTTTTATGGTGAGTTGCAACTTGCTTCCTAGATCCATTTAGGTACACATTGAGATTTTAGTCCAAGGGCATAGAAGAAAAACTAAGCAACATAATTGAGTTTTGTAAAATCCTTCTAGTGTGTTTATCCAAGACCGATTTAATCATGCTATACAAAATCACCCAATCCATTTTCTTGAAAAATTGACCCTTATTGCAAAAATGATATTGTCTCTTACTAAGTAAAACCCTAGTTTTAGAGGTCATCGAATAATTTTATTTTTTTTGGCAATGGAATCATAGGAGAGGGGTGCCCCTAGCTGTAATATGATGTCACAAGTCTAATGCGATCAACGATTCATTGGTTCGAGTCTCGGTTAGTGTTTTATGGCGAGTTTCAACTTGCTTCCTGAAACCATTTAGGGACACATTGAGAGTTTGGTTCGGGGGCATAAAATCCAAAGTAAGCAATATAATTGAGTTTTATAAGCTCCTACAAGTGTGTTTTTCCAAGACGAATATGAGCATGCTATATACAATCACCCGAACCAGTGTTTTGAAAAATCGACCCCTCAGTGCAAAAACATGTGTGGGAGTGGATTTGGAGAATGGCCTCCTTTTGGCATTATAGATAAACATGGATGGTTAGAACAACTTGCAAGAATTCAAATATGATGAAAATTTCTAATGAGACACCTAAGACTATAAGGGAACAATGAAGATACTATCACGATGCAATAAGGACATTGACGCGACACATATGATGTTGAAATGACTCAATTAGGATGCTACTACAACATAATTAAGACACATGGTTCAATCCAGAGGGGGGTAGGGTATGTATACCTCTATAGACTTTACCATTCAAATCGCTAGGCATAGGGGGTCCCTTGTCCCAGAAACAAGGGGGTCTCATACACCAATTTGGTGTGGCTTAGCAGTGACCTTAAAAATAGATTATTATTATTATTATAGATATGTGACACCTAGGATGTAAAAATAATGCAAGTAGGATACTATGAATATGCTAGCAAGAAAATAAGTAGACCCTACGATCCTAGTAAGACGGAATTATAACACAAATATGACCACAAGGACACTCAAGAGACAATACATTTAATCTAAGGACACAAATGATATGTTAAAAATACACTAATGTGGATGATAAAATACTTATTAGGATGCTAAAAGGATGCAATATTAGTGAAAATGATGCAGAATACTCTTCATCCATTCTTTTGAAATGATAATTTTCAACCTTATGTCTTCTCTTGAAGGATGATTTCAATAAACCTTTTTTTACTTGCAAATATGAATTGCAATTTGCATAGGGCTAGTTGTTGGGATCAAAGTTAAAATAAATGTGGTGATTTTGCATAAAAGGGGAAAACCTCATTATGTGCCAATCATCAAAACTAGGTTTTCCTCTAATTATGACTACGACTGAACAAAATCCAAATACAACCATTGCACATACAAGAAAAATAAGTCCTTATGGAGTGAGGGGATTTTTGATGGAGTAACATCTTGTTTCTTCTAATTGCCTCGAGTATAGTTGCACTTAGTCATTTCCCCATTGTTTTGTGCCAATCATCAAAACTAGTTTTTCCTCTAACTATGACTATGAACAAACAAAATCCAAATACAACTATTGCAAATACAAGAAAAATAAGATCTTGTGGAGGGAGTGGGTTTGTGAGGGAGTGACCTCATGTTTCTTCTAATTACCTCAAGTATAGTTTCACTTATTCAATGCCCCATTTTTTTGTACCAATCATCAAAGCTAGTTTTTCCTCTAACTATGACTATGATTGAGCAAAAACCAAATACAATCATTGAATATACAATAAAAACATTAGATTAGCAAACCAATTTCTAAATTTTTCATGTACCCATACTCATAATGTTTATGGACTCATTATTAGTCTTTGTTTCTAGCAAGTTAAGGAGAAAAAAACAAGAAATTGTTCATTGCCCATCATGTAAATTCCAGAGATAATGTAGAGCATGCCATAAAATTGCCTTCCATTTTTGGCTTTCAAACACAAGCAATGTGTGTTTCTAGCACGAGCTCAAAACATCATTCACAAGCTTAAAAAAAAATATCCAATTACAAGTGAGTATGTTATATACAAGCTTTAATATAAAGAGAGTAATGCCCAATCTTGAAGAAACCATACCAGTGAAATGCAATTTGTATGGATGAAAATTACAACAACAAGACATGGATTTGAAGCTTGAAGATGCAATATTAAAAAATGCAATCTAAAGAAATCCATGGTTGAAAATTGCATTGTAAAAACTAAGTTAATTTCTTAAGGAATTTGTCTTGAAGCTTCTCTTCTTCATTTGAATTTTAACAATTGGTTTTTCTTCTTCATTTGGATTTTAATATCCATTGATCAATTCCAAAAGAGATAAAAGAGAAAATCAAGCACTAAGAGAAAAATTTTGTATGTATGAATTTAAGGTGTTTTTATGTCTCATTAAATAAACTTAAATGTTTACATTGAATGCATAATTGGTCCTAAAAAGAGAGTGTTGGAGGATGAATTTTACATTGCATGGAAACTTATGCCAAGTATTATTCTTATTCTTATGAAAAGTGGGGATATATTGTATTATTCTTACTATAAAAGAATAGGCCATAAATCAATCATTTAATAGCACAATGGGGAAAACAAGGTACTGTAGTAAATATAATGAGAAATGCATTGTAGTTTTCAACCCATAATTCTTATTTTATGTTGTTAAGGTCTACTTTATAGACATGAAGCTTTTATATGTAAGCTACCAAAAACCAACACTTGAAATAGTTTCAAAAACTTATGAAGGCCATGACTTAGTTATCTAGGTGTAGAATGAGGTAAACAATATGTATTTGGAAAGGAGGGAGAAGCCAAGGGGGGGTAGGTGGAAATATTAATGGGGAGGAGGAGAGGAGGGGAGGAAGGGACATAGGGGAAGGGGGGATGTGGTGGGTTAGGGTCGGGAGGTGAGAAGAGGTAAAGAGCAAATGGGTAGGGGAGGGGGAGTATTGGAATGGAATAAAGGATGGAAAATACATTGGAGGGTTGATAGAGGAGGTGGGAACAAAGGGAATGTGGATTGGCATGGGAGGTAAAGGGACATGAAAAAGAAGAGAGGGAGATAGGTGAGCCTAGTAGAGGTGGGAATGAGGAGGTGGGGTTAGAGGGGAAAATGGGGAGGAGGTGAGAATAGGTGAACGATAGATGGGTAGGGGAGGGGGAGTGGTGAGCATGGAGTATAGGAGACATAGAGGGGGTTAATAGTCAAGCAAAGGTAAGGGCCCAAGGTTAGATGAGGCTAGAGTCTGAGTAGAGGTAGGGATGAAATGGTAGAGGGGGATAGGGTTTGGATGAAGATAGGGGCCTATTGGGGATGTGGGATGGGGGTATAGGTTGGGAGACACTTTTACATTACATGGAAACTTATGCCAATTCAATACTAAATAGGGGAAATTATAAATGTATGCTCATTTAATATGTTAAATGAGGGTAAATTATAAATTTACAAATTAACTACATACACTTGGAGGCCTTTACACTCTTGTAGGGGGTATTTTTTTTCATTGTAAGCTATATGTGTATGTGAAATAGAAGGCCATCATTATCTTATGTTTTATACTTCTAAATGCAATCCCAATCCCATCTTTCCGAAAATTATTGGGGTTGTGTTGAAAAACACCATTGTTCTTATCGATGCGCCTTCATGTGCCTATGTTTCTTTGGATAACCTAGGAACAATGAAGGAAAACAATGTTAGACTCATTCATTAAGAACAATTAGGAGTCATTTATAAAGAAATTTAAAAATTGACAAAAATAACAAACAACACACATACCTCGAAATAGAACAAAAAATAGAAAACAACCCACATATCTATCTACTTGCTTATGCTCATTCAAGTAGACCATCTAGACCACTTCTAATACTAATGGTCTCCATTAACTTCTCGTGCTTATAATAAGTCTTGAAGTATCATACCTTTAGTGATTTCTCCATTATCTTCTCGTGCTTATAGCAAGGCATGAAGTATCATACCTTTAGTGAGTTCTCCCTTAACATTTTTTGTAGTTGGAGGTTTGTACCAAAAACTAAGTTCGTATAGTGGTATAGAAATTCACCTAGTCTATAATATTGGAATATGTAACCACTTTTCTTCCATGTTCTTTCATCTTGTATAACATATTCTCTTTTAATAACCATCGACCCAATCAAAAATTTAATGCCTTCAAAGTTTTTTACCAAGACAATGAGGGTCTACTTTCCCTCTAAGCACCATGCCAACAAATAGTTAGTTCCCACTCATTACCTTTTGGGGAAACCAATACATATGTGCTTTGCAAAAAATTGAGTGCCAACACGTGAGTCCACTAAATCAATAAAGTGTACTACAATCATGCTAGTTAATCAAAATTAATAGAATATTCATTGAACATGGTTGTACAAGATCTAAGAGGTAATCATAATTTGATGAAATAATTGATTTGTACTCCAACTTAGATAATTCAAAGTCATACATTGACCAATATTGAGTGATACACGATCCCATCTATCAACTAAGTCCGTTGATTCACAATCCTCCCATTCACTACCAATGACCATATGGACCACAAAAGCAAGAACGTTTTCTCATCCATATTTCAACTATAAAATTATTTGATGTTTGAACTGAATGAAATCCATGGGTGCCCTGTATTGTTTTGCATTCATATGTATGTGATAAATCTACATTGACCACCTTCCAAAAATATGTGAGCTATAATATTTACTCTTAGTACATTTGTTGCATCTAAAAAATTGTTGTGGATTGGGGAATAATTATTGATATTTAGAGGACATAAAATTCCATATGGATTTAGGTAGTAAAATAAATTATGAGTCAATTGGCATAGAAAATAAATCATCCCAAAGGTCACCTTGGATAAAAATCTAAAAACTGAAGATGGATTTAGAATAGTAAGATTCCAATATAAAACAAGTTTGCTTGAGTTCCCCTTAATGAAGAAATGATGTGATTAGGAGTGAAGCCAAGGAAAATGTGGATGTTTTTCCATTGGATAGAATATATTATAGGAAGTCTCAATTCATTATGTTGTAGTGCATAGGAAGTCTCAATTCATTGTATTTCAATGCTCATACCATAAACTTGAATTGATTATAGAATTATTACGCCAAGGAACTATATGAAATAGGAAAATCAAGATTTCATATTTGCAACACACAAGCTTATGGATAGATGTTTCACTATAAAACCATAGAATCAATATTGAAGGAACCATCTTGAATGATACAATATTAGAAGCTATTTCCTCTTCACTCTTAGAATGTCAACTGATCTGGCAAGCAATGGAATATAACTCGCAAGCTTGGAGTTCATTTCTCACATTTCTCTCAATCCTTCAACAAATCCATGGGTTTTCCATTGTGCAAATGAAAATTTTCCCATTAAAACCATAATATGTTGCAAATCGATCTCCTTATCAAGCCACATGTTTTATTCAAATTTTCATCATGATATGGTCTGAAAAAGGCATATTATTTGTGTTTAAGGGTTTTTGTAGATTTAACCAAGTAGAAATTTGCATAAAAAAGAAGAAACCGTGAGAAAAATAGTAAATAAGAAGAGAAAGAAAACAACAAATGAGGAATTAATAAATGAGTGGGAATGGAATGGTTTTCCCTTTGAAAACCCAATTGATTTGATTCATAGGCTATTGGATGGCTAAAGGACACTCCCATCACTAAGTTTGGCTTGTTTAGCATGGGATCACTTGCTTGGAGGGTGCATGATCTCTCCAAGTGAGAAATCTACTCACCAAGCCTCCCATCACTTGGTTTGAATTCTTGGAAGACCATTTGTATTGGTTAAGAATATGTACAAGGATATCGAATGGGTGATGGGCTTCCTAGGAATTTACCAAAGCAGGTAAAATCTTTCCCATATTAAAGAGAAAAACCAATATTAATCACTTAGGGGATTTACTATCATTCATAACGAATGATATGCTCTATAGAGGCACATCACTAGATTGGGAGGCTAGCAAGCCTCCGAAGTGAGAATTTTTTTCAAACATGTACAAAACTTGCCTCCAAGACTAAGAAAAGGTACTAGAAAAATCGACCCCTCAGTGCAAAAACATGTGTGGGAGTGGATTTGGAGAATGGCCTCCTTTTGGCACTATAGATAAACATGGATGGTTAGAACCACTTGCAAGAATTATAATATGATGAAAATTTCTAATGAGACACCTAAGACTATAAGGAAACAACAAAGATACTATCATGATGCAATAAGGACATTGATGAGACACATATGATGTTGAAATGACTCAATCAGGATGCTACTACAACATAATTAAGACACATATGTGACACCAAGGATGTAAAAATAATGCAAGTAGGATGCTATGAATATGCTAGTAAGAAACTGAGAAGACCCTAAGATCCTAGTAAGATGGAATTATAACACAAAATATGATATGACCACAAGGAAACTCAAGAGACAATAAATGTAATCTAAGGACAAAAATGAGATGTTAAAAATACACTAATGTGGATGCTAAAATACGGACGAGGATGCTAAAAGGATGCAATATTAGTGAAAATGATGCATACTACTCTTCATCCACTCTTTTGAAATGATAATTTTCAACCTTATGTCTTCTCTTTAAGGATGATTTCAATAAACCTTTTTTTACTTGCAAATATGCATTCTACTTTGCATAGGGATAGTTTTTGGGATCAAAGTTAAAATAAATGTGGTGATTTTGCATAAAAGGGGAAAACCTCATTATGTGTCATTAATCAAAACTAGGTTTTCCTCTAACTATGACTATGGCCGGAAAAAAGCCAAGTACAACCATTGCACATACAAGAAAAATATTCCCTATGGAGTCATTGGGTTTGTGATGGAGTGGAATCTTGTTTCTTCTAATTGCCTTGGGTATAGCTTCACTTAGTTAATTCCCATTGTTTTGTACTAATCATCAAAACTAGTTTTTCCTCTAACTATGACTATGACCAAACAAAAGCCAAATACAACTGTTGCACATAAAAGAAAAATAATATCTTGTGGAGGGAGTGGGTTGGTGAGGGAGTGGCCTCTTGTTTCTTCTAATTACCTCAAGTATAGTTGCACTTAGTCATTGCCCCATTTTTTGTGCCAATCATCAAAACTAGTTTTTCCTCCAACTATGACTATGATTGAGCAAAATCCAAACACAACCATTGCATATACAAGAAAAACATTAGATTAGAAAACAATTTCTAAATTTTTCATGTACCCATACTCATAATGTTTAGGCACTCATTCTTAGGCTTTGTTGCTAGAAAGGAAAAGAGAAAAAAACAAGAAATTGTTCATTGCCCATCATGTAAATTCTAGAGATAATGTAGAGCATTCCATAAAACTACCTTCCATTTTTGGCTTTCAAACACAAGCAATGTGTGTTTCTAGCATGAGCTCAAAACATCATTCACAAGCTTAAAAAAAAATCTTCAATTACAAGTGATTATGTTAGATGCAAGCTTTAATATAAAGAGAATAATGCCCAATATTGAAGAAACCATACCAGTCAAATGCAATTTTAAGGTTGGAAATTCAATTTTTATGGCTGAAAATTACAACAACAAGACATGTATTTCAAGCTTGAAGATGCAATCTAAAGAAAGCCATGGTTGGAAATTGCGTTGTAAAAACTAAGTTAATTTCTTAAGGAATTTGTCTTGAAGCTTCTCTTCTTCATTTGACTTTTAACAGTTGGTTTTTCTTCTTCATTAGGATTTTAATATCCATTGATCAATTCCAAAAGAGCTAAAAGAGAAAATCAAACACTAAGAACGAAATTTTGTATGTATGAATTTATGGTGTTTTTATGTCTCATTAAATAAACTTAAATGTTTACATTGAATGCATAATTGGTCCTAAGAGTGTTGGAGGATCACTTTTACATTGCATGGACACTTATGCCATGTATTATTCTTATTCTTATGGAAAGTGGGGAAATATTGTATTATTCTTACTGTAAAAGAATAGGCCATAAATCAATCATTTTATAGCACAAGGGGAAAGCAAGGTACTATAGTAAAGATAATGATAAATGCATTGTAGTTTTCAACCCATAATTATTATTTTATGTTGTTAAGGTCTGCTTTATAGACACGAATATTTTATATGTAAGCTACCAAGAGCCAACACTTGAGATAGTTTCAAAAACTTATGAAGGCCATAACTTAGTTATCTAGGTATAGAATGAGGTAAACAATATGTCCTTGGAAAGGAGGGAGAATCCAAGGGGGAGTAGGTGAAAATATTAAGAGGGAGAAGGAGAGGAGGAAAGGGAGGGACATAGGGGAAGGGGGAATGTGGTGGGTTAGGGTTGGGAGGTGAGAAGAGGAAAAGGGCATATGGGTAGGGGAGGGGGAGTAGTGGCATGAAAGAAAGGAGGGAAAATACATTGGAGGGTTGAGAGAGGAGGTGGGAAGAGAGGGAATGTGGATGGGATGGGAGGTAAAGGGAGAGGCAAAAGAAGAGAGGGAGATAGGTGATTCTAGTAGAGGTGGAAATGAAGGGGCAGTGTTAGAGGGGAAAATAGGGAGGAGGTGTGAATAGGTGAATGGTAGATGGGTAGGGGAGGGGGGAGTGGTGAGCATGGAGTATCAGAGACATAGAGGGGGTTAATAGTCCGAAAAATGTAAGCGTCTGAGTAAAGGTAGGGAGTAAAAGGTAGAGGGGGATATGGTTTGGATAAAGATAAGAGCCTAGTGGGGATGTGGGATAGGGGTAGAAGTAGAGGTTGGGAGATACTTTGACATTACATGGAAACTTATGCCAAGTCAATACTAAAGAGGGGAAATTATGAATGTATGCTCATTTAATCTGTAAAATGAGGATACATTATAAATTTACAAATTAACTACATACACTTGGAGGCATTTACACTCTTATAGGGGTTTTTTTTTTGCATTGTAAGTTATTTGTGTATGTGAAATAGAAGGCCATCATTATCTTATGTTTTATGCTTCTGAATGCAATCCCAATCCCATCTTTCCAAAAATTATTGGGGTTGTGTTAAAAAACACCATTGTTCTTATCGATGGGCCCTCATGTGCCTATGTTTCTTTGGGTAACATAGGAACAATGAAGGACAACAATGTTAGACTCATTCATTAAGAACAATTAGGAGTCATTTATTAATGAATTGAAAAAATGACAAAAATAACAAACAACACACATACCTCGAAATAGAACAGAAAATAGAAAAAAACCCACATATCTTCTACTTACTCATGCTCATTCAAGTAGACCATCTAGATCACTTCTAATACTAATGGTATCTATTAACTTCTCGTGCTTATAGTAAGGAATGAAGCATCATACCTTTAGTGAGTTCTCCATTAACTTCTTGTGCTTATAGTAAGGCATGAAGTATCATACCTTTAGTGAGTTCTCCCTTAACATTTTTTGTAGTTGGAGGTTTGTACCAACAACTAAGTTCGTATAGTGGTACATAACTTCACCTAGTCTATAATCTTGAAGTATGTAACCACTTTTCTTCCATGTTCTTTCATCTTGTGTAACATATTCTCTAATAACCATCGACCCAATCGAAAATTGAATGCCTTAAAAGTTTGTTACCAAGACAATGAGTGTCTACTTTCCCTCTAAGCACCATGCCAACAAATAGTCAGTGCCCACTCATTACCTTTTGGGGAAACCACTACATATATGCAATCTGCAAAAAATGGAGCACCAACACTTGAGTCCACTAAGTCAATAAAGCGTACTACAATCATGCTAGTTAATCAAAATTAATAGAATATTCACTGAACATGGTTGTACAAGATCTAATAAGTAATCATAATATGGTGAAATAGTTGATTTGTCCTCCTCCAACTTATATAATTCAACAATTATACATTCACCAATAGGGAGTGATAAATGATCCCATCTATCAATAAATTCTATTGATTCACAATCCTCCCATTCACTCCTACTATATGGACCACAAAAGCAAGAAAGTTTTCTCATACATATTTCAACTATAACATTATTTGATGTTTGAACTGAATGAAATCCATGGGTGCCCTGGATTGTTTTGCATTCATATATATGTGATCAATCTACATTGACCACCTCCCAAAAATATCTTTGCACATGTCCTTTCCTTGTTGATTGGAATTCTTTCATTCTTGTTCCTTTTGCAATTACTGAAGAATGCCATTCAACAATAGATTTTGTGTCTTTAATATAATTAGTTATGAACTTCATTTCTTTCCCATGTAACATAATTTTTATTCACATGCCTATTATATCATGCTCCCCTTTCCCGTGTCTATTCTCTAAATAGTTCCAAATAAATGGCACCTTATATTTTGTGTACAATATAAAGAACCATTGAAATGCACATAAATTTTTGAATTGGAATGCACAACCATATAACCCAATCCAATGTCAATTTTTTTGTATATTATTCTCATTTAAGTGATTATAGCATTGGGTTAAACTTAGCTTGGTGAAAGAGTCAATGAGTTAAATCCATTTTAGGCCAAGAATGGTGGTTTTTAGGCCCATGGTTTTGGTAGCCCATGGATTGCATGTAATGAAGCCTTTAAATAGGTTTAATATACTCCATTGTAATGGGATTGGAGGTCAGGGGTGAAGGATCACTTCTTTGGATTTGGTCAAGGGAACAAAGATATATTTGGCTAGTTTTTTCCGTAAGGGTTTTCTCGGGTAAATCATGTGTCAATGATGTGTGAAATGTTTCCAACAATTGGTATTAGAGCTCAATAGGATTGGACTCTCTAGCAAGAGTGGCCTGGGCATTTCATGGATGGTGTATCAGAGTATGGAAAACCTAAACTCTTTACAAGAGTGGTTTGGTGATGGGAGCCATGGAGAGAGAGAGAGAGAGAGAGAGAGAGAGAGAGNATGGATTGCATGTAATGAAGCCTTTAAATAGGTTTAATATACTCCATTGTAATGGGATTTGAGGTTAGGGGTGAATGATCACTTATTTGGATTTGGTCAAGGGAACAAAGATATCTTTGGCTAGTTTTTCTTGTAAGGGTTTTCTCGGGTAAATCATGTGTCAATGATGTGTGCATGATGTATGCATTTTTTTATTGATGCAATTTATTTCATCTATGTGAGATCATGTTTCCAACAATTGGTATTAGATCTCAATAAGATTGGACTCTCTAGCAAGAGTGGCCTAGGCATTTCATGGATGGTGTATCAGAGCAAGGAAAACCTAAACTCTTTAACAAGAGTGGTTTGGTGATGGGAGCCATGGAGAGAGAGAGAGAGAGAGAGAGAGAGAGAGAGATGAGGCTAGGGAGTAAATTATCAATTAATTGTTGACAGAGATGCACTGGTTCTTTGGGAACTGCAAGATTATTGTACTTGTGGAAATGAATTGATTGGATGTTATGGATTAAATGTTGATGTGACCACGCCGGTTTGAGAGGTTACCATAAACAGGTTGGATGTTTATGAGAGACTCAATATCCTATAGTCTCATTCAAGAGGCAAAGCATTGGATGTGGATTTTGAGAAAACTTAGGGAGGATCCGTAATATTTGTCATAAACCCAAAGGATAACAATTACATTTCTTTTTCTATTATTATTTAAACTAAAAAGAATCATTGAATTTGATTTTGATTTCCATATCTTCCACATGAGGTAACTCTTGCAATGCTCCTTTCTTGTTTGCATGTAATAAAATACTTATATAGGAGTTTTACTTCAACTATGAAGGAATACAATGAGGACATAAAATTTGTAAAATATTCAAAACCCGACTCGTTAATCCATAAACTAGAAACATGCTATAAAACTCTAGAAACAAATGAGTCAAATGAATTATGA
>JASDQU010109556.1:26392-46260 GCA_032191745.1 Picea mariana | reverse complement strand
TATATATGGTTAGGGGTGATGCTTTCATATCAACTAGAGTGCAAGACTATAGTAAACCAAGCACTTCTGAGAAGGGTAAAGAAGTTGATCTCCCATCTCTTCCTCTAAAAATTGAGAAGACATTGAGAGAAACAATGACACGCATTCCAAAGGGTGCATTTAAAAAATCTTCTCACAACCCAAACGCAAGGGCCACCCAGAATTACTCTGTGGTGGAGGATTTATCACAAACCCCTTGTGCGATGTTTGCTTTGGAGGTCCTCCAAAGATGCCCTGCTCAGAGGAAAGCCTTGTTAACCACTTTGGGCTCTACTGAGACTTGTAATCCGAGCACCATCATGTTAGATACAACCGACTTAAAACCTTGTATGCCTTACCAAGTAGCATTTCAGATAGTAGTGGCTCATCCCACGAAAACGTTTACCTGGAATATCTTCTGCACAGTGGTCGACGAGGGTGCCTTGACATGCGTTATGTCATTGGCATGTTGGAAGGCCATTGGCCAACCCATTTTGTCTCCATCACCTACTCTCCTCACTGCTTTTGACGATCGTTCATTCCGACCACATGGCATCGTTCCTTCCTTCCCTGTGCAGTTAGGAGGGAAAATTGTGTGTGTCGAAGTAGAGGTAGTCGATGCTCCCCTCGACTATAACCTCTTGTTAGGACGGAGCTGGACTTATGCTATGCAAGCTGTGGTCGCTACAGTTTTCTGGGTCTTGTTGTTTCCACATGAGGTCCGGATAGTGACCATTGATCAATTGTCTTTCTCCAGACCTGACCCAGCTTTGGGGGCATCCACGGTCCCGATGATTGATAATCCTCAACCAGGTGTCGTTAATGTAGGAGTTGGTTTGTGCCCATCCTTGATGGGTACCTTCGATTACCCTCCTCCTCACGATGATATCAAATTTATATCTAATCACCATAAGGTTGAGATTTTTCAAGTTTCATCGTTCCGCATGACGTACTTCGAGGATCCATGGAGACTTCCTTCCCCATCAACCACGATGGATGAGGAAGGGCACCCAGGTATGTACATTCCCTTGTCCGCCGTTGAAGTAGCGTACTCTTTAGTCCAGCAAGCTTCAGCTAACACTGATCCAACTCCTGCACAAGAGTTAGATCCACTTCTAGATCCTAGTTGGGCTCATGGTTCTCTCGCTAACACCGATTCATTAGACTTAGTCTTTCCCTCTGACGAAGCAGTAATCGAAGCAATGACTAGTCCAGACAAACCTTGGGACGATCTTCATCACAGATAATATTTCCTCCCAAAGTTAAGCCGAATCGAAGTAGGATAATTCACCGTGACTATGACTGGAGATAGGTCTTTTCATACTAATCCCTTAGCTACACACAAGATCTATGCTGAGGGTAATATGGCAACCATTGCTGAAACGATACCTATGAATATCTTCAGAACCCCTGGCATCATAGACAATGCTTTCGTTGGAGCATACAACTCCCCCAAGGAGATGCCAGGCATTGACCCACAAAGAGTCTATCATGAGCTAACTTTGTTGTTTTTCAAGCTCGCTTTGAGATCCGAAAGCAACATCCGGCGAGACTGCATTTATGCTTTTCGATCTCGTTCAGATTAACTGAGAAAAGTAACCATTATGGAGTCTTCTTTAAGACCTTTTTAGACTCCTTAAAGATGAAAAGATTTCCGAGTGACCTTGTTTCTTCACACTCGTTAAATTGGTCTAGAAGAACGTTCCTTAAACAGGTCTTCCTTTAAGCCATGTTCAGACCCTTTAAAACTGAAAAGATTGTCGAGCGATCTTGTGGCCTTTCACGCTCGTTAAACTGAAATTTGAAGTCACATCTGTCCGACGGTAGTTTACCCCTTTTTCGGTCCGGACGGTCAACTGTACAAACAAAGGTATACTCTATAGAACTTCCGTTCTTTAGAAGAGTACTCTCAGGTATGATTTTATCCCTTTTTTGGGCCTAAGGGACTAAACTTACGAAAAAGAAACCCCCACTTAGTCTATAGTTAAGCTCTTTTCAGACTCCCTAAAATTGAAAAGATCGCCGAGTGACCTTATTCTTTCACACTCGTTAAATTGGTCCAAAAGAATATTCCTGATAGAGTCCATAGTTAAGCTCTTTTCGGACTCCCTAAAATTGAAAAGATCGCCGAGTGACCTTATTCTTTCACACTCGTTAAATTGGTCCAGAAGAATATTCCTGACGGAGTCCATAGTTAATCTTTTTTCAGACTCCTTAAAAGTGAAAAAATGGCCGAGTGATCTTGTCCTTGTCACACTCGTTAAAATGGTTTTGAATTGACGTCTAATAGGTGCTAGTTTACCCCTTTTTCGAACCGATTAGACTATTGTCGAAAAAGGTACCCCAACGGAGTCTCCTTTTATGTTTTTTCAGACTCTCTAAATATGAAAAACCACTGAGCTTACCTTCTCTGGGCTCATTAAACTTACATTGAAGGATGTTACCATTGTGTGTTCTATCAACCGCATTTGCATACCTTATCCACCAGCCTTGTGATAGTTTGCTTCTGCGTTTTAACACCTTTGGCCGACGGAGGATTTTTCCCGAGTATCATTTTACTAGAACATCAGTCTTGTCCTTGTGCCTTGAGCTTGTATGTTTGCAATACTCGTTCCTCCATTGTAACGTAATATTCCTTTATTTCTTTTTCCAAAATTATCGAAAAGAACAAAAAAAATCAAATATACCCCAAAAAGAGGAAGGGAAAAGTATTTTCTTTATTGGCAGCATAATGAGTCGTCCTTGGATAAAGCACATCTATCCGTTTGTTCATCAGACTATGGGATGTAGTACGACCTTAGGAATCTTTTCTCCCTATATAGAGTTGTGTCCTCCACCGTTTGGTTATTCTTCCAAACATATGGAGAGTTTGCGTTGCCTCCTGCTTCGTAGACTTATGATTAACATATATGCTGCCTGAGTCTCATCACTTGTCGTGATATTGTCCAAGGGAAGTTTGTCACTAAACCTGAGTCGGCCCCTCTGCAATATGTCTCTTGTCCGCATACCCGACCATCCTGAACACCCAATCAAGTCCTTGTTCGAAATCATTGAAGCCTTCAGTCTAATCATCAAGATTATCAATTTTGTCCATGACCGACGAGCTGTCGAAGACCTCTGGGTAGTGCAATCGTACACTCATATTGCACTCCTACCCGAGTTTTGAAGATTTTGAAATTGTTGCTCGAGCTCTGAAGCCCTCATCTCCAGCCATCAAGCCTTATCAGCTTCTACGAAGATGGATACTTTGCATGTATATCTTTTTGATTTTGAGATGTAGATCCGCTGTGTACTGTTCGCGGCTACACTTTATATAGTTATATGACATGGATCTATAGTGTATTTGATTGGTAGCCATGCGTTCTATTTTATCCGCATGGGTATGCCCGCCTCGGTGAGACATTTGTTATTTTGCAGACGACACCTCCNCAGATGCTCTTCTGACCTCACACATTAGGGGGCATCTATTATAACCCTAACTTGCACCACACATGCTTACCTGGCATCAGGCCAACTCATATCCCTTCTTTGCCAAAAACTACTGAACAACTCTTCTAAAAACTCCATTTTTAAAAGTCCACGCTAGCTGGCCCACTACAGCCCGCGTGGATCTACAGTGTCCACACTAGCAGACCCACTACACCCCGCGTGGACCTTCAGAATCACGAAAAAAGGAAAGTTGCTGACGAGACAAAAAGCTATGGGTGAGTTAACTGAAACTCCCGGCCATGCATGGCCAAGGGTTCGTCCAAATACCTAGCTCCTTCTAGCCTATAAAAGAAGGGGTAGGGGTACCATTTGAAAGAGGAAAAAAATACAACAAAGAAACTCTGCCCATTTACATATTCCATTGTCCCAACCCTTTAGCCTTTCCTCATGCCAAAGGAGATTTAAAGCAAAGCAGTTGAAGGACAGAAGAAGAGGAGCCCAGGATCAGGTTCAAGGAGCGGTGGCCAGTCTCAACTTTTGTAAGTTGACACATTTTAAGTAATAAAGAGAATGCTTTTCCCGTCCCAATTCATGAACTGTCTATGGTTTGATTAGTTTATGTTTGATTTCTAACCCATGAGTATAGAAGTAGCATGCATGCATAGTTGTTGTTTGTCTTGAGTGCAGGTCATCTTTGGAAAGAGCATTGCGAACAAGTAATCAAGCACAATGGAGGGTCGACATCGAACGTCGGTAATAAGGTAGGTGGTCCTTTCCATGCATTTACTGAGAAAAGGGGATTTAAATCTAGGGATGTAGGTAGAAAGTAGTTTCTATTCGGTCAAATCTGCATGCAAAGTCTGAACTCTATTTTCTAGTCCATAGGGTGTTTTTCCCAACAACATACAGGAAATCAAGTCTTATTTCCAAATAAGATACAATATTGTGAGACAAGTATCAGAGAAACTCAAGCAGGAAATACAATAGCTTCATAAACAAACAATGGCAGGCAAGACATTAGCAGAGGCTAAGGAAAATATATGGACAGATATCTCAAAATCCATAAATGAAATTTGGCCCATGGTGCAAATCATGTTCGATCAGCATGATCTGGTGTTAAAGAGTAGGCATGCCATTGACAGGATAAGAACAGAGCTGGGTGAGATGCCCTCGACAGCCAATGAGATCATTGAGTTTTTGAATTCAAAAACCAAGGAAGAGTTTGAAAACCTAAAAGTTGAAGACATGACATAAACTATCCTTGAAGTCAAAAGAGTGTTGACCAAGAGAGGATTAATGCTGCAGTTGGAGGAGAAAGCTCAGAACATGGACATTGGGGTTCAGATCTTTTTTAGCAAGATTGAGGCCTTACAGAAAAAGGGCCTTCCTGGTTTACTTGTCCTAAATGATAAATTGATAACTTTGTCAGATTATAAGCAAAAGATTGCCACCATGGACAAAGACAACTCTAATTTTTTAGGGATATAGGGCAACATCACGAGCAAAGTGTTCTTGGATACTTTGCAACCTGACCTCAACATACAACACGAAGTCAAGTACATTTTCCTCACCAAGCCGACTTTTTCTAAGTATATCGAGATGGACAAAGTCTATCGCTGGCTATTGAAAGTTACCATCCTCGATACACAGAGATGGGATGAGCTGTGCGAAATGATCAAATAAAGATAAAAAAAATTTCCAAGTCAGCATCCAATGCAGTCAAAGTCATATGAATGACTCACCAATGGTCTTCCCCAAAATCAACACGAGAGATTCAACACATCATCATCAATTCCCATATTTTTGCATCTTGTTATCTAGATAGTTAAAAATAGCATCTGCCACATCCTGATCATTGATGACAGGATCATTTGTAATCTTTATTATAAATACTTCAAACTTTGAAGTTCTAGGGGTTGATTTTTACGCCAGAGCAAGTTGTAATCTGGATTCTTTTCAAAGAGATAATTCTGGTAATATAAGGAGACGTTTCACAGGATTCCTGCGTGTAAATTGTTGGTGAATTTCTCTCTGTCTTTGTAAAAGTTTTCTTTCTCAGTTATCATGTTGTTTTCTAATCTAATCTCTAAAAGAAGTTAAAGTTGTAGAATTTGCCATTGCGTACTCTATTCTTAATCTTTAACAGATTTATATGTTTTCTTTATGATGTTATAACAAAGGAATTCTTAATTGCTTCTTTGTTTTAAACTGATATCTCACCTTTTTCTTCAAATCCATCATTTTATTTCTAAAAGGATCCAACAACTGCATTTCCTTGCCCTGTAAAATGAATATTTTAAAAGTTGTCCTCTGATCTTCTTTTTCTGAAACAGACCCCATAGCCCAATGGAAGCATAAATGACATTCAACCAGTCTATTTAAAAAACACAAAGAACTCGGTATTATTCTTTATAACTAGCCTAAAACCTAAAAAATCCAAACAAATCTAAATCTTACAGAGAGATCCCTCTCTGAAACTGGCAGGGCTAGATCCTAGTTTCGAAGTGGTTGGTTAAGGTTACCTCTTGTAATTTATTTCTTCCCTTTATACAACCTCTGGGAATTTACAGAGTGATAACAATTTAAACTAAAAAGAATCAGCAAATTTGGTGTTGATTTCCATATCTTCCACATGAGGAGGGAACTCTTGCAATGCTCCTTTATTGTTTGCATGTAATATAATACTTATATAAGAGTTTTAATTCAACTATGAAGGAATACAACAAAGACATAAAATTTGTAAAACATTGAAAACTTATCATGCAAACTTAAATTATGATTTTCCAAATCCAGCCAACTTGAAACCCGTCATGCCAAATTAAATTCCGATTTTTAGAAATGGATAGTTTACAATAGTTGAAAGCACGTATAACAATTGAAAGCAATGTTGTACACAAGCTAAATCATGACACTTATCATCACTTATGTATAAGTGATACTCTTTCAATATAACTACTTTGTCTTCACTACTATTTGGCCCATGCCTATATGTGATATGGACCATTAGGATGACTTGCTTTAGTGATAATATTGGCTTTGAATCTAATTTCAAGGCTAATCTAATATTGACTTGAATATTCCCCAATTCATACTCATAGCTCACATGCATGCACTTTCTTAGTAATTCCATTCCACTGCACCTGGGGCATGTCTCATTTAAGCAATATTTTTGATAATATGTATAACCTTCTATCCTTGTGCACATGGAGATATGAGTAAAGTGTATACATGATGTCAACAATAATATAACCGAGCATTCTTACACAAGGGTGTTATTAAATACAAAATATGTGTGTGTCTGTGAATAGTAACCATATTTAATGTGGTATCTACGACAACATGTGTTACATATTTTTTTTATTTGAACATACCAAGACTTGCATTTGTCAAAATATCTTTGGCCCAAGTTAAGTGCACTATGCTCATTGTTGAATCTTTCATACAATTCTGTCTATGTCATGTCAAGAAAGTGTTTAATGTGGAGTTCATGGTTCATAGAACCCCTTCTCAATTTTAGTACATATTTTTGGTTGGAAGAAGGCCTATTGTTCTCATCCCAATTTTTTTGTACTAGTCCCTTAACTGCTCCAATTAACTTCACATCATAATAAAGTAGCCTACCAGTGAAGACCCACAAATTTATTTGGCCACCTATGCCAAGGCTATCTCATCTAATAGAATATTTTTGAAGGTTTTTGACATTACATTTGAGATGAGATGTTTGTTTGAGCAAATGATGTTTTCTTGTGATCTTGCTAAAAATTAATTATGACAATACATGTCAGGTTGCATTATGGTCTTGAGAACGAGTTTTCTTACCAATTTTATGAAAAAAATCCACAAGGATTCTAATGATATGATTATTTGTTTCTAAACTTTTAATTGTTTTAATGCCTAAAATTCTCATAAAAATAGTCAAACTCCTAGATTTTAACAAAGATAGAAATAACTAACATTTAGTTGCATAAGATTTTGGTTCAAAATATTCTCTAATAATTTTGTTGATTGATAACAAGTAGTTCATTTAGGTAACTTACCTTCAAGTGATGCTACACCACTTTAATCCACCTGGATGCATTTATGAGTTCTTCGGTGCACATTGGTCAGTCTAGGTGGGGACGATGGAGCCATATTCTATCACTCTTCACCTCTTTATTGTAGAGTTACAAACATAGGATTTCCTACCCCTTCAATAACATGTGGGTTAGTTTTGAGAGGAGAGTGGACATGCTCATGGGTAGTTTATGAAATGTCTAACTGTTGAACAAGAGGCTACAACACAAGAACACTTCACTAAAAGGATGTGCACTAGTTTCCTGTATAATTTCATCCATTGTATAATTAGCTCCAAGAAAATCCATCATCATATGCTCATCCAAAACAACATGTCTTGATGAAACAATTATTGGAGGCTCACTATAGGTTAGAACTAGATTGGCCTCTATTGAAATCTCATGCTTTGCTTATGGTGACGAAGGAGAAACAACAATGACATCTATTGTGCTAGAATTTGGATTAGATTTTTCTAAAAGCCTACATCTTGCTATACCTAACCTTTCTTTTTATGTTCCTTCAATGGCCTTTTCAATGAGACACTCTTTCCTCAAAGAATTTCTTGATCAATTACGTTTGTTCCTCGTGTTTAAAGGGATTGTCAATAAGAAAAAAAAAAAGAAATATCTTCGAACTACACAAAAAGACAAAAATTGCTTTCCAATTACACGAAAAAAAAAAATTTGCCTTCTAATTACACTAAAAAAACATAAAAAAATCTATGTTGTTTTAGTTTTGTGCAAGAGATGTCAATCAATCTACAAACATGAGAGAATTTTTTCAGAGAGAATGAGGTGGGGCATTGTGTTTTTCCTATTTTTTATGTCACAAAAGAACACACACGCTATAGAATGCATGTGCTATCTTAACACAATGGCTAAAAAATTAATGTGGCACATACATTTAATCAATGTCTTTAGACATTAGGGACAAAGAAGGGGGATTAAATGTGGAGGGGATTGGGGGAAAATGGGGTTGCAAGGGGTCCTACAATTAAAGCTGGTTTGAGGCCTAGGACAATGATTAGGGAACTAGGATGAAGGTGAAGGAGGTGTGGGGCCCCGAGGAAGAGACCCTAGTCATAAGGTTCTTAAGGCCTAGGTGTAGAGGGGATTAGGGGTTGGGTAGAGGTGGGGGTCTAGGGGAATATGGGTTTAGGGTCCAATTGGAGGTAGGGGCTTAGGCATAAATGGGGATAATAGTTGAGTAGAGGTAAAGGACCAAGGGTATATGGGGCTAGGGTTTGAGTAGAGGCAAGGACAAAGGGGTAGATGGGTATAAGGGTTGTATGGAGATAGGGGCCTAATGGGGAAGTGGGATAGGGGTATAGGTTGGGAACTGGTGGTGAAAGGAATCATGGGAAGTGGTCTGGGGCCTTGGGGTGAGGCGCGTGTAGGGGTAAAAGCTTGGACCCAATGGCTAAGGGACCTGAGGGGGTAGGGGAAAAATTGCTTAATCGCAAAGGTAGGGCCCAGTGTGGAGGAGCCTAGGGGTGCTAGATGATTTGGTCCAACGGACAAAGTGTTGGTTGTTGGTATATAGAAGTGTAGGCTCTAGGGGGAAGACATCCCAAGGGTAAATGGGTCTAGGTGTTGAGTAGAGGTGGGGTTCCAAGTACATATGGATCTATGGTTCAAGAAATCGGTGCCAAGGGACTAATGTTGAGGGACTAGTTGGGAGGTGAGGACCCAAGGGAAGAAGGGGTTGCAGTGATGGTGGTGGGAACTACGTGGAAGAGGTAAAGGGGATTTGGGATCCATTAGTGAAGGATACAAGGATAGGGGGATAAGGTCTAGGGAATTATGAGCCAAGGGTTGTGTCTAGGGATAGGGTTATGGATGAGGGTCTAGGGGCTAAGGTTATGGGCTGAGGGAATGTAGGGCCTACGGTGAAGGAGGCCCAAACATAGGGGTAAATGGTGCCTAGGGGCAAGAATAGGGCCCTAGGGAAAATGGGATATGGAATGGATAGGTCCCTAGGGAAGAGTTTCCATGGGCAAAGGTGATGAGGTCCCAAGGGGAGGCTATGGCCCTAGTGTGAAGGTGGTTAGGGTAGAGGCAAAGGCCCATTGGAAGAGGGCATTAGTGACTTGGGAGAAAATGGGTATACAAGAAGAGGTAGGGTCCAAATAGTGGATGGGGTTAGGGATAGAGGTTTACTTCAGCTAAGGTTTGGGTTCCTCCCTCAGTGATATCAAGGTCTTGAGACCCATACCTAATGATCAAAAACTTGTGAGGGAACTACCATCTTTCTCAAAGGCCAAGGATACCCTCTAGAAGTAATGCACGGTGCTTCAAGGCATTATTCATGGATCTAGATGCATCAAAGATTTATTTAGGACCTGGGGCATGACCTTCTTCCCTAGATCATTTCCAGGGTCTCAAGACACATACCTACTGCTCAAAACCACCCAGTGGCGACACCGAAATCCATAAGACCAATGATACCCTCAAGAGGTCAGGTGTGGTTGTTGTAGGGATTGTTCTTGACCCTAAATGGATATAAGCTTCCTTTAGGGCCTAACGTTCATGTTTCTTCCTCTGTCCATGACTAGGGCCCTGCGACCTACCCAATGCTAAAAATTGCTAGTGGTATCTATAAACCTATTTAGAGGCAAATGATGCCCTCGATAGGTCTTTTTTGGTCGTTCAAAGTATCGTTCTTGGCCCCATAAGCCTATAAAATTCCTTTAGGGCCTAATTTTTGGTTTGTTCCTTTGACCATATCCAAGTTCCAAAGACTCATACTCAATGTTCAAAAACTCATAATGTTGACTATCCCTATTAGAAGACCAAGGATACCCTTAAAAGGTCCTTTTTGGTGGGTCAACATGTTGTTGATGGCCCTAGATGCCTACAAGCTTCCTTTGGCACATTATTGTTAGAGCTACCTTGTGAATGCTTAGTCAAAAATGTGCGTGCATGTTTTAAGAATGTGCACATGCTCTAGAACGTGTGCACACTCTTTTCATTCAATTTTTTTTGGGCATGAGTAACAACTTTAGCATATGTGTTTGTTGATTTTGTTTCCTGAGATTTAGGTTTAGAATGACAAAGTAAGTGGTTGGGGCCTACACAAATTTGTTTTGAATGAAACTACATACACATATAGAGTTGACTATGCAGTTTCCAAATATGTAATTTAAAAAAAATAATAATATTGTTTTCTATTTTTAATATATGTTTTCCTTATATATCAAAATATTATAAATACATACATATTTTATTCATATTAGAAATTTTCATTGCACTAATACAAACTAATATTTACAATATAACTTTATTATTATTATTATTATTATATTAAGATTCTCATACCTTGCATTAAAGCAAGGACTTGTAATTTCAAGGATATAATGAATTTCATAATTTAAAAAATATATATAAGAATAACAATATAAATTTTGCAAAAGTATCCATGCACAAGAACAATGTGTTTTCTACAATTCTAAAAGTGTTTTAAAGGAAAATTCATCATTTAGATACTTAACACCTACACTAAGAGAAACATATGCATTATATTTTGCATAGATAAATAACATACCACTCAAATATTAAATAGTCATACACAAATTCTATAAATAAAAAAAATTACATGTCAAAAGCTTAATTTAATTTCACGCATTTCATTTTTTTAAAACCATATTCAAATTCCATCATGTATTTTTATGATTGAATGTCATTTTTTTAGACCATATTCAAATTCCATCCATGTTTTTTTTTTTTATGTTTGAATGCCACTAACACTTAATGAAAAATATCATTAACTTACAAAAACATGTATTTGAATTCTAAAAATTATAATAACAAAACAAAACTAATCTCAAATATGATACTTGTTTAGTCTTTAAAAATAACAAAACTATCCATTACTCATTTTTACTTTTTTATTTTGGTGTGATTTAACTATTTTATGTTTTTTTTTTTATTATTGGAATAAGGTGATATAAATCTGTACAAAATTACAATTTTCTGTTATTTAAATTGCATTTCTAAATTTAAAAATGAATTCAGTGTACTAAAAAACTCTTACAAAATTAACCACTCAAATATATATATCCAACAATTTTTTACCAAATTTCAAACAAATTTAATCAAAACTTAAAACAATTAAACTACTTATTTTATCTTCCTTCACACATCAAATCAAATAATTGACTGTTAATATCATATCAAAGTCTTCAACAAAATGAAAACTTGAGCCTACCCTTTAGTTGGACGGTCTATTTTTATCATAACTGCTTACTATCAATAGCAGGCTGCATTCACATTGGCCTGGTAGGGTCGGCGTACAGCCGATCGAATCGTCAAACCAGAAACTTTTCGACGTTCTTTGCTTAACTTGCAAGCTTTCCATGCTCCCTCCATAAACGTAAAGCCACATGGAGACCTGAGAAAAGCATGACCTATCGTTATAAATATCATCAGAAGAAGAATCGCATCTAGACGGGACAAAATCTACTCTGGAATCGGAACAGAACCGGCATTTAGTGTCGTATAAAGAATTTTACGTCCAAATATCGTCAACAGATTTCATTTCCAGTGGTCATAAATATAAGCAATAAATAATAGTAGGTTAAAGATTCTATGGAATTAAGATTTTTTTAGGGGATATTTGTCTAAAATTTGGTTAAAAATTGTTGGATTTGTAAATTTAAATGATTATTTTTGTAAAATCTAAATGTCTTGGAAGTTTTTCAGCATGTTGAATCCATTTTTACATTCAAAAATAGATTCTGAATAACAAAAAAAAAAAAAAATTCATATAAATGTATATCACTCAAAGAAAAAAAACCATTTCATAAAACAACTAACCAACGCCATAAACAATCTAATTCAATTAAATAAATCTATTGTTCATGGTGTTAAAACAATCAAATTGACAGGTAAGAATGGTTTCCAAATTTCAAACCTAACCCAAGTAAATAACCTTCCAGTGGCTTTGATGGCCTTGAAGGCCCACCGTATTGATGCCGGCCAATAACCATTGCTGTCAAAGTGGATGCATCTGTAATTGGTTTTTTGTGGCGCAAATCTTGATTAGTTTTGTTTAAAATCTGGTTAAAATTTTATAAGAATTGTTAGAAAGGTAAATAGATTGTATTTTTTAAAATGTAATAGAATTTTAATTGTTCTAGATAACCATGAATGGATGATGGGTAGAGTGTTTCAAAACTTTTTACATAATTTATATCCAAAAATCTCAAACAACATTATGACAAACTTTTAAAACATCTCAAGCAATATTATAACAATCTGTAAAAACATGCACACTCTGATTGTAATAGGATTTTTTTAAAACTTGAAAATTACAATTTAAATGCTGTAAAATTACAATTTCACCAACATTTAGGTTTGGTCTTTAGATGATAATTGGCTCCAAAACTATTAAAAATTAAAATATTTAAACTTCTCCCATAAATTAAGAAATATTTATATCAACAACCATATGCGGAGATTGTATTCACGTCCGCTCACGAGACTTGCTCGCTCTTGTTTGGGTAGAGACGTCAATAGGATCCGTTAGATGCATTTCAAAACCCAGAAACAGTAAAACAAAATGAAGATCGCGAGGGATGCCGAGTGCTGCTTACCTGGACCGCCCGTTGAAGCCAGCTGTTTGACGTGGAAGATATGAAAAACTGGTGCCACTCAAGCAGCCTTTCATAGTTGAGGATGAGGTATTTATAAACCTAACATGCGCTAGAATGATAATTAAGTTTTTGAATTATTTACAATGGTTAAAACCTTGCCATTTAAATCTGCAGAGCTAATCATTCCTCATCAAATTTCAATCAATTTGATGAGCAGAACACTTGTTAATCAAATCCAGTTGGAAGATTGTTTTAAAGACTGGATGTCTAACAAAGCAGTCCGACAATATGCAGGTCTGCCGAGCATTTTGGTTACAGATTTATGGTGGGCTCGCAACTCCAGCTTATTCAGGGATAAGAATATCCCAAAAATCACAGCTGGTATTACTTTAAATCTGTCAAATGAATTCAAAGCGTATTCAGGGATAAGAATATCCTCCCGAAATCAGAGTTGGTATATCTTTAAATTTGTCCAATAAATTCAAAGCGCAGCTTAAGTCAAAAAAATCCCAGGAACCAATAATGCTAGAGCTTGATTATGAGATACCGTGGGGGTTTTTCAACCGGGCATGCCAAGGGCACCCTCTTGTGTGCGGTCCTGGAGTTGTCCTTTTTCTGAATCACAGTCACTATTTGCATGTTAGATATGCTCCAGGAGTAGGTATCAAAGACAGAGTCGAGTTTATTGCTTTATGACACTATTGGCAATTGCTAAAGAAAAGCATGTCAAAAAGCTGCAGGTCATGGGAAATTCGAAGTTCGTAATTGATGTCATAAAGCTGCGGTCATGGGAGATTCCATGTTGGTAATTGATGTTATAGCTCACTATGTCAGACTTGCACCTTTGATAAGAGATATCAAAGTGGCTTTCCAATCTTTTGAATGGCTTTCCTTTAGCAACTCATATCTTTCCTGAACTAAATGCAACTCATATATATTCAAGAATCAAAATTACTAGTAAATATATATTATCTCTTTTAAATATACAAAATTATATATATATAGATATCATGAAAATATTTATATACACTATAGGAAAATATAACAATATATCATAGTGAGATTTTGATATAGAAAATTTTAATTATTTAATTTTTTTAGTTTTTTTTTTTCTCACTTATATATTTATGCATGTAATATATTACATTGTATATTACAAAATATTTATCAATTTATAATAAGTAAGAGTTATTTCTTCCTTTATATTTATGCATGTAATATATTACATATATTGTATATTACAAAATATTTATCAATTATAATAAGTAAGAGTTATTCCTTCCTTTATATATATAAGGGATGAGGGGGTGATGAAGGAAGGAGATAGTGAAAGAAGAGAAGTGTTTATTTTAGAAAAGTAAAGATAATTAGAGATAACTAAAATTGAAGGATGTAATCCATATTAAGGTAAGTTCTTTTCATCCCTCAAACTCTTTATACTTGAGGGGGACCTAAAAGTAGTCCCAATGTAACCCTTTTTCAAAATAGGTCATAAAACCCTTTCTAAATCCCTTGTGGAAGGATAGAGTGGTGCCTTCTTTAGGAAGGACATACGGTAATAATGGAATGGATAGAAGTTATGTTTTAGAGGCCATAAGGTATGCAACTATATTAAAAGGTATTCTTGGTCGATAGTGTTATAAGCATATTCATAGATTATTTATCCTATGCTTTGATGATAATATTTTATGATAATCTTTTGGACTCATTGGAGGAAGTGGTGGATGTGGAAGCCACTCATTCCAATATAGAAAAAGGGATAAAAAGAACTAGGAAGATCTCTCTTACAAAAGCATGAGCATGTTCCTTTGTCTCTTGAGGAGTTATCTAGAGGGAATCAAGGATGACAAGGAGTGCAGGGGAGAACTAGAGCAGGGAAGCAAGGAGCGAATTCAAAGAAAAGGTGGGAGAAGAAGGTGAAGTGTGTCAAGTTCAAAAGAAGAAGAAGAATTTGGTTATGAGGGTTGATGTGGTTATGGATCAAGTCCTTATTTATTGGGAAACAACATTATTGGAAAATGTTCATGGAAGGATGATCTTAAATAAATCTATGAGACAATTGATCCATCAAGTATGGAAGAAGCAATTAGGTCATGCATTAATTTTTCATATTTTGGCTCAAGAATGGATAACTTTTATCTTCCTATTAGGGAATGATAAAGAGAACATTCAATGGGGTAAGTGGTACTAGGAAAACTCCATATTGTCCCTTAAGGAATGAAATCTTTTTACCCTATGTAGGAGAGTGTTGATATCCAATCTTTGTAGATCAAATTACACTCTCTACCCTTGGAGGTTTGGATCAAGAGAGCCCTAACCTTGATGGGGAATAAATTGGGTAATTTTTTGGATATGGATGAAAGGTTAAGGAACTAGTAAAATACTTCTATGACAATATTTTTTTATACAAATGAACCTTAGGAATGGTTTCTACATGAAGGAATAGATATAGATATTTGAGGTAGTTCCTACGATGTAGGATCTAGACTATGTAAAAATCCCTTTTAGATGTGGCATTTGCCACCTATAGGGCCCACATATGCATAGACGATGCCTGGAGAAGAATATTTACTAATGAAGAGATTGTTGATGAACCAAGATTAGAGTAGCTAAATGAATACATAACTGAGTTAATATCACCATGTCAAAACAAAGACAAGGAGCATCCAGTGAAGGAAGGAAAATATAATCTCTTTGATTATGATGTTGATGAGTCAAATTTTGTTATTGTTGCCACAATCCTCCATAACATTGCTAGGGTTAAAACATAAGTACCTAAAAAATAAACACCCAAAGTTTGAAACTACACAAGAGGAGGGAATGAAGATCATTCATCATATTGTAGATATTTTATTGGGTCAAGGGACAAGGCCTCTCACCTTTATAGATATGAGTCAAACCAAAGAGAATGATCATAGTGGGAATAAGAAACCCAAAAAACAAATCCCCTCTTTGATTGACTTGGAATAGAAGATTTTCCAAGTAGATAGACAAGGAGAAGCCTCATCACCCAAAACCCTCCCTACTACTTCCCATAAAACAAGAATGAGATGTGATCAGATTTAGGATGTTGAGGTTCAAAAGTAGGGAATCAAGGAGTGATGTTATCACCTAAATTTCGCTCACAAAGAAATTAAGGCGATCACTGGAAGCATCATCAGTGAAACATAAAAAGGATACCCCATGGCTACTTTACATCACCACAAAAGAGTTTGGATTTTTTTTTGTAAAATTGGGCTTTTTGTATACTTGCACAGATTTCCTTTATTAACACCCACGTAACTTGCACAAAATTTCCTTCGAAAGTTGCACAAGTTTGCTCAGATCCATGAAGTTAACTCATTCAATGTAGTTATAGAGCCAATGCTAGCTCAAGTACCTCTAATTTATTGTACAGGAGAAATTTGAGCTTATGAGGAGTACTTTGGCCTCCCAAAGTCGCCATCAAGCATTGGGATCATCATTTCAAAATAAGAGCTTATTGGAACTAGTTCTTCATGGAGCTTGAAATTTTCCTATAAATGAGAGCCATGGGGAAGCATTTAAAGAAGGAGAAATTATGTAAGGTTATGTTGTAGGAATGAGATTGGAGACCATTTGCTTCGCTCTCTCATCTCAAAAATAGCCCTCATGCTTTTTTGAGCTCTTCCATTGAAGGAGTAGAGACATATCTTCGTACACACCATTTGTGAGATAAAGGCCACTGAGGAGAAAAAGGAAACTCCCAAGGAGAGTGTTGGAGCACACTTGCATCCAATTCATTCCACTGGGTCTCTGTAATGTCCCCAACTAGACTAGGTGGGAATATGATGTTTTCTATCACAAAATTGTTATTTCTTTTTATTTGAATGTGCCAAACACTTGTATAGTGGTATTGTTAACTTCTTACAAACAATTTTCTCAATTAGGAATATTATCAAACATATTGCATGCATCAATTACATAGAAAATAGAGTAGATAACCTTGGCATCTTATTATGGATGGAAACTCCCAAAATCAATGCAATGACATCTAATGGTTGTAATAATAGCTAAGGAATACTCCTAATCACACAAATCCAATTGCTTCCAGGCAACTACACAATCTACTACAGAAACAATACAAGAAAACTTGGAATGATGCCAATCTATGATGTCCATCGATCCAAGGCTCTCCAAGCCCTACACTACTATGCTCCAGTAATCTCCACTTTGCAAGCGTCCCTCCAATCTCTCTTGAAACCCTCGCAAACCCAATCCAACAAATTGCTGCAATCCCTGATTCATAGAGGTCCTCGTGGGACGATTGTGAGACGTTTAGAAATGCCTCGTGGGACAACCCATGCTCAACTCATGTGGGTTTCTCCTTCCACAGTTATGTGAAACCCTCCTAGCACCTACATATCTGAAAATCAATCTCCTCTGAAAAATGTCACAAATACCCTGTGTAAGTAGATATGCCTCCCAACTCTCTCCAGGATGAAACCAAACACCACAATGAACTCAAATGAGGACTCCATATGAATCCTCCTCTTTTTCTAGCTAGGGTAGATATTGCACTACCGAAACTAAACTGAGATGGAAGGGTTTTGCTAAACCCTAACAAAACAATGGCTCCAAGAGCACTCCAAAATAAGATATTAAATCATAATGCCAAGGAGAAGGGTTACCCCTCTATTTATCTTTTTTCCGGGCCTTCTAGATCTTTTCCCTTTTTGACCAAATCAAACTCTCACTTTATTTTCCCTCCACTTTCATTTAAATATAATTATTTATTTCATTTAATGTCACTTTAGGATTTATCATTCGAGTGACACAAATAAACCTCCTTGACTCCCTTTCCCTTGTTGACTATAACCTACGGGAGTTGTATAGGCTATTGATTCATCCTCCATCATGATTAATTGGAAGGGGACATTAAAGTCTCCTCTTAGTGAACCTATGACATAGCGCATGCATTCATGGATATTAAAGAATACCCCTAATTTTGCTAGATATTGAGAAATAAATCCCAACATATTTTTGTTGGACCCCTCTCCCAATACATCTTTCCAATAAATGAAAACCCTATTTTTACTAGATACTACTTTTTATACCCCCCAATACTTATAAAGACCCCTATACCCCACATCCCTCCCTTCCCAATACCTTCAACATATTGACCCAATTTTTCACAATTAAAAAACTCCCTTTATGAATGAACGTGATAAGAGATTGGTCAACAAGGTGAAGCCCCTGTGATTCATTCTCCCCATGTGAAAATATTCATGTTTAAATCCCATCCATTGGTAAATACATGAGTATTATTGATTCCCTCCAACTTCTTGTTTAAATTTTATGTTTTTAGCTTATTTATTTGTTTGAACCTTATGTGTGATCCTCTATTTCATGTTTCTTATAATAATTTTCTAGTGATTGGTGTTCACACTAACAATTGTCTCTTATATATCTTTTCAACCTAGCTATAACAAGGATGGTTTTTCTCACCCTTGTAGCAAAACCAACCAAATTGATTGGAAACTCCACTTGACTTTAGATTCATAGTTCTCTCTTACTAGGTTGTTTATAGCTATTCTCTAACATTTTGTGTTGTAGGACTCAAGACTCGCCTATTCATCCACTTGGGAATCACCCTCTATGATTTTTCTTCTCGAAATTATTTTTCCTATGAGCCTTGTTATCGCACAGTTTGTAGCTAGGTCAAAAGACTAGAAGATAGAGGCCAATCTGGCGTAAAAGGAACCTACCCCATCCAATGTCACCACAATGGGTATGATATTTCTCTTTAGGGAGGCTAGGCCCAGGGGAGACGTCCCCAGTAACCTGGGGTTTTGAAGAGGCTAAGGTATAAAGGTCAGAGTAAAATTCCCTCTTCACAGGTCACCACCAAGAGCAGATAGTCGGGGCTAAACAACCAATAATGAAGTGTAGGCCCAAACGAGAACACCTACCCGGAACAAAGCAACAACAAACTATGATTCAAAGGGTTAGTACTTCATATAACTATCTGATATCAATATATAAGCAATAGATATTGACGAGATAAATGTTTATTAATACAACAATGAAATAATATCAATTCATCAATAATTACCAAGATGATGTAGCAATCAGTGTGTCAAATCAATCCTTTATTCAATAAATTCTTTTAAACCATCACCTAATTGCCTATAAATAAAACTTTCTGCGTCAAGATGGAATAACCAAGGATGGCGTCAGCCTTATTAGGGTTAGTAGTTAGTTAGGGTTTCAATTTATAAGAGTTTTGAGAGTTTGTTTGACCACTATCACTTCAACGTTGGATACCTAAGATCAATGCCTAAGGGTAAATGGAGTCAAATTAAGGGAGGACGCAAAGGTTGAAGGAAAAAGGCTAAGGACTAGAGGGAAGGGTTCCGAAGTACTGCAATGGTAGAACCCCAGAAACAAAACCCTAGGGGAAAGAGGCTCACTTCGGTGTTTCTTAAGCAAGGCCTCATGCTCTTTCCTCCTTCCTTAGGTTTAACTTGGCAAAACGACTAGCATAAAAGATAAATCAAGACACAAGAGTGAGGTGAGGGAGAGTGTTGCTAAAGCAAGGCCCTATCATCAAACCCTAGAAGCAGGACGACCCTAGGTGTAGATAACCTAGGCCTGGGACGTCTCCTCCTTCTTGATTTTTAAAGGTACAACTAGCACAGGGGAAGACGCAATAAGAGTGTAGAAATGGCTAGGCTCTTCCTTCCTTCTTCAATGGCTGAAAATTTCTCTTTTAGGGCACATGAGACAACAACCTACTTGTGTGTTTGTCCCCTAG
>JASDQU010109556.1:12819-23898 GCA_032191745.1 Picea mariana | reverse complement strand
TTTATGGTTTAAGTTTTATGTTACTGTTTTTATACTCCACTAGACTTCTGGCACCTGTTCTGGTTTCCTTCGGGCAAAACAGGTGCCAATGGATAATAGGTGTTTTGCCTTGTCTCTATGCTGGTTTCCGGTCTCCGGCAGCATTTTGGACGTTTTAGACTGTTGACCATGTAAACTCTGTTACAGATTTTTGATAATATATGATAGCAGGATCTCCCCCTTTTTTATTTAAAAAAAAAAAAAAATTAAATTAAAATATAAAGAAAAAATAAAATAAAATAAAGACAAGTCACAAATATACATGGTCAAACCCTATACAGAGTAAATAAAAATTACCTTAAAAAAAAAATAAGACTACCAAACCCAAAGTGGACAATTTTGAATTGACATATAAATATATTTGATTAAAACCAAATCTTACTCAATCCAAAATAAATTATTAATAAATTAAAAATATATCATTACTCATACATCTAATCGGCCATGGGCTTGATTCAAGTCTCATTTTCTTCTAACAAGAAAACCAATACCAATGACAATAAATATTAATTGTTTTTCTTTATCCGACTAAACTGCACTAGGTACCTATTCAACAAACATTCATATGGATGAACAAACCTACAAAACAAAAGACACGCCCAAGTGTTATAGGCACGACCATGGTCGAAAAATATTAGATTGAATGTCTGGCTGTATGTCTCCTCAATGCATTAGCGATGTATTCAACTGCAGGTTTCCCATTGCTTCTTAATAGAGTACGGAAATGGAAGAACACATATGGTACCTATAGTAATATAGGTTAAGGTCTCATCATTAACAAACAAAGTGATATATTAACAAAGACACGTGATTAGGGTTAGGATTACGGTTAGGGTTTATGAGGTTTGCACATATTTTTTAAATGCGACTACGAAAAACCTTGATAGTAGCATAAAACGGTAATGCGCAATCCTCAGATCTGGCAAAGAGCTCCACCCCAAATATGAAATGTTAATTGATTTGACACTGAATCCAAAAATTAAGAATAATATATGTTAATATATTTATGAATAAATTGATTAAAAAAATTATTGATGGGTATTCTGTATAATTATAATCGGAAAACCAAACCAAACATTTGTGAACTTGTTTGCCCTGCACGATTGATGTTGTTCCTCTATGCTCTTGCCTTCGTCCAACTGCGCATCTCGTTAGAAATGAGAAACGAAAAGAGAAGAAATACAAATGTAAAATGAGCGGAAGTAAAAGGACATGCATGCACAGTGACAGAGCGAGTAAAAACTTAAGCACAGTAAAGAAAATAACTATCCTTTACTGTGGAAGATTGTTTTAAAGACTGGATGTTTGACAAAGCAGTCCGACAATATGCAGGTCTGCCGAGCATTTTGGTTACAGATTTATGGTGGGAAAGCGGAGCTTAAGTCAAAAAAATCCCAGGAACCGATAATGGTAGAGATTGATTATGAGATACCGTGGGTTTTTTCAACTGGGCATGCCAAGGGCACCCTCTTGTGTGCGGTCCTGGAGTTGTCCTTTTTCTGAATCACAGTCACTATTTGCATGTTAGATATGCTCCAGGAGTAGGTATCAAAGACAGAGTCGAGTTTATTGCTTTATGACACTATTGGCCATTGCTATAAAAAAGCTGCAGGTCATGGGAGATTCGAAGTTCTTAATTGATGTCATAAAGCTGCAAGTCATGAGAGATTCGAAGTTGGTAATTGATGTCATAGCTCACTATGTCAGACTTTTGCACCTTTGATAAGAGAGATCAAAGTGGCTTTCCAATCCTTTAAATGGCTTTAGCCACCCATATCCTTCGTGCACTGAATGAGAAAGCTGACAAGATTTTTAAAGAAGGGAAGGAAGTAGAAGCCATGGCATTTTATATTTGAAAAGTTTTATTATGAAGTACATGTTAAAAATAGAACAACAATGAACCAGTTAAGTAAAATGATAGTGATATATGGCTGTAAGCAGTTTTTGATAATATCATGTAAAAGAAGTCTTTAAAAATGATCCTTTTATATATATATATATATATATATATATATATATATATATATATATATATGAAAATGATTAATACATATATATTCATCTCATATATATAAAAAGAAATTTTAACATCTTGACAATATTTATATTTAGGCCAACCTAACAATATACCATAGTGAGATTTTGACATCACAACCATTTTTATGAATATTTTAATTATTTAATTTTTTTTTTAGGTTTTTTTGCACTAGTATATTTATGCATGTAATATATTGTATATTATAAAATATTTATCAATTATAATAAGTAAGAGTTATTCTTTCCTTTATATATATAAAGGGATGAGGGGTGATGAAGGAAGGAGATAGTGAAAAAAGAAGAGGTTTTTTTTATAAAAAAGTAAAGATAATTAGAAATAGTTAAAATTGAAGGATGTAATCCATATTAAGGTAAGTTATTTTCATCCCTCCAACTCTTTTATACTTGAGGGGGGCCTAAAAGTAGTCCTAGTGTAACCCCTTTTCAAAATAGGTTACAAAAATCCTTTCTAAATCCTTTGTGGAAGGATAGAGTAGGAAGGGCATAATGTAATAATGGAACTAATATAGGTTATGGTTTAGAGGCCATAAGGTATGTAGTTGTATCAAAAGGTATTCTTGATGGATAGTGTTATAAGCATATCCATAGATCATTTATCCTATGCTTTGATGATCATCTTTTGGACTCATTGAAGGAAGTGGTGGATGTGGAAGCCACTCATTCCAATCTAGAAAAACGGCTAAAAGCATGAGTATGTTCCTTTGTCTCTTGAGGAGTTATCTAGAGGGAATCAAGGATGACAAGGAGTGCAAGGGATAACTATACGAGGGAAGCAAGGAGGGAATTCAGAGAAAAGGTGGAAGAAGAAGGTGAAGTGTGTCAAGTTCAAAAGAAGAAGAATTTGGTTATGAGGGTTGATGTGGTTATGGATGAAGTCCTTATTTATTGGGAAACAACATTATTGGATAATTTTCATGGAAGGATGATCTTAAATAAATCTGAGACAATTGATCCATCAAGTATGGAAGAAACAATTACGGCATGCATTATTTTTTCATATTTTGGCTCAAGAATGGATAACTTTTATCTTTGTGTTAGGGAATGATAAAGAGAACATTCAATGGGGTCAGTGGTACTAGGAAAAACCCATATTGTCCCTTAAGGAATGGACTCTTTTTACCCTATGTAGGAGAGTGTTAATATCCAATCTTTGTAGATCAAATTACACTCTCTACCCTTGGAGCTTTGGATCAAGAGAGCCCTAACCTTGATGGGGAATAAATTGGGTAATTTTTTGGATATGGATGAAAGGTTAAGGAACTAGTAAAATACTTCTATGACAATAATTTTTATGCAAATGAACCTTGGGAATGGTTTCTACATGAAGGAATATATATATATATATATATATATATATATATATATTGGAGGTAGGTCCTACAATGTAGGATATATACTATGTAAAAATCCCTTTTAGATGTGGAATTTGCCACCTATAGGGCCCACATATGCATAGATGATGCCTTGAGAAGAATATTCTAGATAAAGAGACTATTGATGAACCAAGATTAGAGTAGCTAAATGAAGACATAACTGAGTTAATCTCACCATGTCAAAACAAAGACAAGGAGCATCCAGGAAGCTGCACAATCTACTACAGAAACAATACAAGAAAAAATGGAATGATGCCAATCTATGATGTCCATCGATCCAAGGCTCTCCAAGCCCTACACTACTATGCTCTAGTAATATTCACTCTGCAAGAGGCCCTCCAATCTCTCATGAAACCCTTGCAAACCCAATCCGATGAACTGTTGTAATCCCTGATTCACAGAGGTCCTCATGGGATGATTGTGAGACGTCTAGCAAGGCCTCGTGGGACAACCCGTGCTCAACCCATGTGGGTTTCTCCTTCCACAATTATGTGAAACCCTCCTGGCACCTGCATATCTGACGACCAACCTCCTCCAAAAAAATGTCGCAAATACCCTGCGCAAGCCGATATGCCTCCCAACTCTCTCTAGGATGAAACCAAACACCATAATGAACTTAAATGAGGACTCCAAATGAATCCTCCTCTTTGTCTAGCTAGGGTGGATATTGCACTACCGAAACTAAACTAAGATGGAAGGGTTTTGTTAAACCCTACTGAAACAATGGCTCCAAGAGCACTCCAAAATGATATATCAAATCATAATGCCAAGGAGAAGGGTTACCCCTCTATTTATCATTTTTTCGGGCCTTCTAGATCTTTCCCCTTTTTTACCAAATCAAACCCTCACTTTATTTTCCCTCCACTTTCATGTAAATATAATTATTTATTTCATTTAATGTCACTTTAGGATTTATCATTCAAGTGACACAAAATAAACCTTCTTGACTCTCTTTCCCTTGTTGACTATATCCTACGGGAGTCATATAGGTTATTGAGTCATCCTCCGTCATGATTAATTGGAAGGCTACATTACAATCTCCTCTTAGTGAACCTATTAAATAACGCATGCATTCATGGGATATTAAAGAATACCCCTAATTTTTCTAGATATTGAGAAATAAATTCCAAAATATTTTTGTTGAACCCCACTCCCAATACATCTTTCCAATAAATAAAAACCCTATTTTTACTAGATATCCCCTATTTTTACTATATACTACTTTTTATACCCCCCAATACTTATAAACACCCCCATACCCCACATCCCTCCCTCTCCAATACCTACAATATATTGACCCAATTTTTCACAATTAAAAAACCCCCTTATGAATGAACATGATAAGAGATTGGTCAACAAGGTGAAGCCCCCATGATGCATTGTTATGTGATTAGCTTCACTTAACTAAACTTTAATACTTGTGAAATTAAGTTGCATAATATATTCTTCATAAGTAAATTTGTGAGATGTAAAGAAGAGATCAAAGTGAACAATGTAAAAAAAATACATCAAATTTTGTTAACAGAGTTCACTATACATCCCGGCTACGTCTCTAATTCTAGTCCCAGCAGTGAGATCGCTCTTCATTAATCTCAAAATGTTGAAATAATACAAACAAAGGCTTACAAATCAACTCATGAAACCACCTTTTAGATCTACAACTCTATGACAGAAACATAAACCACCGTTGGATTCTACAGGAAATTCTAAAACTTTAGAGTATAGAATATGTTATACTTGGCTTTAAAATAAAGTCTTTGGAAGTGATTTTCTAATTGACTACTCAAACTCAGAAATGGAGGTCAGATTCAAACCCCTCTTGAAATTATGCAACTTTTGAGTAATAAGTCAACATACTTTTGCACAGGCCCTCGTGACTTCCCCTCTGGCACAAACTCCAATATTGCACTCTATCAGTTCGTAATGTGCATCGAAATGTATACCAAAATTGTTAGTGCATATATTTATGTGCCAAACCTCTCCTCCTTTTCTCAATCCAAGTGCAGTCTTAAATAGGTACGGATTTGTTTTAACAAACCGAGATTTAGTGGGATTTAACTATGAGTTGGCCCCCCTATGGGGCCAAAAATTTTGACCCCCAGGCCTCATTGGTCTTATCGAAGGTGCCATGTGGAACCTCTTGGTTGGTCCATGTGGAAACCTTTCATTGGTCGTCGCTACCAAGTCACTGTACAGACCTTCTCACTGGGTCGTTGACGGGGCTACCATGTCATCCATACGATTGACACGTGGAGGTCGATTATTGGTCCAACTGAACCCCAAAAAGGAAAAAAAATGACTAACACATGGCAGCCTCTTGTGCTTCCACCTTAGCATGTTGGCATCATCCTGCCATGTCGAATGTACGGATTTCCATGTGTCAAGCATGGATTGGTCCACGTCACTATAGGATCATGCCACATCACCCTGCCACATCAATGCACATACATGCCACGTTAGCATTCTTTATATTACCACGTGGTACTCTCTGGTGCTACCATGTGACACTCTCTAGTGTTTCCATGTGGCAGTCTTGTTTGTCATTTTCACTATTTTGTTGAAACTTTAAAGTGTGATATCTTCCTCATATGATGTCTGTTTGAGGCGATTCACACATCTTTGGAAATATCTCACCAATCTCTACGCAATGGTATCATCCACATCAACATTTGATACTTTTAAATTTAGATAGATCACAAATCCTCCTGGATCATTCCTCCCCACTAGGAATTGCATCCCCACTTGTCCAGAATCCACCCATCGTGACTAGATAGTGAAAACTTAGTGCATCATAAGAAATTGTTCAACCATGATAAAAAATGCAATTATACTATTGATATAAACATTCATTTCCCTACTTCCACAATCCCTTGCATTCACTGTCATGTATATAAACTAGAAACAACTAACTAGCAATAGTAAGGAAAACATTGTTTCCAAAGGAAATGAATCAAAAAATTGCTTTATCTTATGAATAGTTTCACCAAATGAATTCACCAATTCATGGTGATGACCCGCATCATAACCCGAAGAAACATCTGATACATCTTGATCTCTTTGTTTCTAAAACACGAGAACAAGAGATTTTCTAGCATTGACAAGTTTCTTTATTTGTCCTATACTCACTAGAGATTCATTAGTCTTAATCTTATGAGCTCTAACAATATATTCAACCTTGTCCTTGAAAGGATGATATTTATTGTCCTCACAATAAAATATGGCTCTCCTGTCAAATAAATATGTGCTACCCAAGACTATTCCACATATGTCTAGAGGGACAACATCTAGTAAAACCTCATCTGTAAACTTGGAAGCAATTGCAAACTTAAGTGTACATTGTTTAGTCACCTGCAATCGAGTGTACTTTTGTACCCAACCCAAAGGATAAGGATTTTTATTAGGTTGAACCTTTAATCCCAACTTCTTAACAATAGATTCAGAAATCTAATTAACTTGAGACCCATTGTTAAACAAAGTATCTACCTTTGCGTGCTTCACTATGACTCTTACATGGAAAAGCTCATTTCTTGTCTTATCATCATTTTCAAACTGAGAAGATTGAACCATATAACTTGAACTAGAAAATGATATACCTTTGACACCCATAGTTGTAATTATTGTTTCATCACCTGAATTTGACCCCAAATTCTATTGCACTGTAGCAACACTCTTTCATTCCTCCTTGTTCTGGAACTTCTTTAGTAGAAATTTAGGATGCAACTTCCAACACTTAGCCTCCACATGCCCTTTATTACTGTAGTGAGGACATGAAGGCTTCTCCACCTCTCTCTTTATTGTGGTTGTCTTATTACCCTTCTCTTTTTCTTTTGACACATTCTCTATATCCTATTTACTTTTGCTAGCTTCAATATGAGTAGCTTGTACTGACACTTTGTCAATATTAGAAGGATTAAACATCAAAATAGTATGATGAAGATAAGAATGCAAACCTTCGATGTATTTAAGAAGAGTTTCACGAGTGTATAATGGAATTTCCAATGCTAAAGCATTCTTCTTGAATTCTTGTGTATAAGCTTGAACATTTTTCTCTTTTAATTGTCTTAGATGTAACCATTCAATCATATATGTTTGAGTATATGCCAAAGGATAGAATTTCTTTCTCAATGAAAAAATGAATTCAACCCAAGAGGAAATGATTTTCCATGTTGTATAAGATCCCCTTGAGTTCGACTCTTCCACCATATTAGAGATATATCACCCATGCGGAGGTTAGCCAACTAAATGTTTGTAGTGTCTTCTTTAATATTTTGTACCCTACAATAAAATTTTATCTTCTTGACCCAATTGTCCAATTTTTCTGCATTCAATTCTCCATCATAAACCGACAAGTCAAATTTAACATCTAACTTTAGTAATGGCATATCATAAGAATGAGAAGACTTTTTAGAATGATTATTCTTGGAAGAATGTCCACTTTCACCATCAATATATGATGATGATGATGATGATGATGATGAAGATGACGGTGGTGGTGGTGAAGAAGGTCCTGAGGTCCACCACCTTCACCTCCTCCTTCTTCTTTTACCAAAGATTCACCTTCTCCTCTCCATTGCCCTCTTTCATTGTAAATCTCTTCCACCATGGATTTCATCAAATTAAATACCTTGAAGAAATCATCTTAAGAGTCATAAGGACCTAACCTTCTTGGTGAAGTCATCTCTCATTTACAAAATCTCCTTTGGATTTATGTATTATAACTTGCAATCTTTCCTTCACCTCCCTCGAGTCTAGATCTTGTAGGCATTCACCTGTCAACCTCGCTTTGATACCTCCTGATCTGAAAATATTATGTTACCAATCTAACCATTAGTCCTTCATTGATAGAGAAGATTTTTAGTGTCCAAGATCTTCAAATTGACAATGCTTTTTTGCATTTTTATGTGATTAGATTCACTTAACTAAAGTTTAATACTTGTGAAATTAACTTGCATAATCCATTCTTCATAAGTAAATTTGTGATATGTAAAGAAGATATCAAAGAGAACAATTTGAACAAAATATATCAATTTTTTTTAACGAAGTTCACCAAACATCTTGGCTATGTCTCTGGGTCCACTCCCAATAATGAGACCTCTCTTCATTAATCTCAAAATGTTGAAATAATACAAAGAAAGGCTTACAAATCAATACTTGAAACCACCTTTAAAATATGCAACTCTATGACAAAAATACAAACCACCATTGGATTCTACAGGAAATTTTGAAACTTTAGAGTATAGACTCTACTATACTTGGCTCGACAACAAAGGCTCTGGAAGCACTTTTCTGTTCAACTACTCAAAATCATAAACAAAGGTCTAATTTAGACTCCTCTTGAAATTCTACAAATTTTGAGTATAAAGTCGACATACTTCTGCAGAGGCCCTTGGGACTTCCCCTCTGGAACAAACTCCAATGATGTGCTCTATCAGTCTGTATTGTGCATTGAAATGTATGCCAAAATTGTCCATGCATTGATTTATGTGCCATACCTCTCCTCCTTTTCTCGATCCACGTGTAGTATTAAATAGGCACATATTTGTTTTAACAAACCCATATTTAGTGGGATTTAACTATGAGTTGGCACCCCCACGGGGCCAAAATTTTTGACCCCCAGGCCTCATTGGCCTTCTCGAAGGTGCCACGTGGAAGCTTCTCATTGGTTTCCGCTACCAACTCATTGTATGGACCTACTCACTAGGATGTTGTTGGGGCTGCCATGTCATGAGTATGGATTCCATGTGGTAACCAATTATTGGTCCAACTGGACCTCAAAAAGGCCAAAACTGGTTGACACATGGCAACCTCTCATGCTACCACATCAACATGCTAATTTCATCCTACCACGTCACTATATGATCATGCCACATCACTGTACAAACATGCCATGTCAGTATTATGTACAATGCCACATGGCACTCTCCGGTGCTAACACATGGCAATCATCTCTGTCATTTTCATTGTTTTTTTGAAACTTCAAAGTGTGATATCTTCATCATATGACATTCGTTTGAGGTGATTCACGCATCGTTGGAAATCTCTCGCCGAGATCTATGCAGTGGTATCATCCTCATAAAAATTTGAGACTTTTAAATTCTGAGTGATCACAGATCCTCCAAGATCAAGTTGGTAGGATGAGAAATCAAATTTCATTTCTCTTGCCATGTGAATGGCCTATTTTTTGTCATGGCACATGGATGTTTATATTAGAGCACAATAATTTTTTATTGCCTTGTCTTTTCACTTACCACACACAAAGGGACCTAAAATCCTCTTACCTCTAGTATGCTTTTTGCCTTGCACCCAAAAACGATCATGGAAAATAAGAATGAGGGGAGTTGGTGAAATACCTCCCTTTCAAACAATTTTTTTTTGTGGTGTGGTTAATTGAAAATTCATCATCATATAGAAGTTTAATTAGGTGGAGAAAGAACCCATACATGTTCACATCTCTACTTTTGACAATTTCTTAAAAGTTTTTGCACTCATTAGTGAGAGTTTTTTAAATTTTACAACACTTTAGATCACATAGAATTTAAGGAAGTGTAGTAACAAACCACTCAAATCCATATGTTGTGCTATCAATCTAATTTATTTTAAGTATTGCAATCTTCAATTACTCTTGTATCACACATTTGTGTTTCCTCATGAGAAGCATACATACAAAGGACCAAAATAGTTCTCTTTTTTTAGTATGCTCTTCACCTTATGCTAATTAGTAATATTGGTGAATTAGAAAGATTAAATATTTTTGAAATACCTCCTCTATCACATTTTAATCAAAATAACTAGATCATGACCCTAGTTTAGACCCTTAAAAACAAGTCTACTAATCAACATGTACAATTCCTCCTTTGTGAGGTCACAAAAGAATTAATAGTGTTGGCTAGGGTTTCAGGGATAGGCATCCAAATAACTCCCCATTATCATTTTTCATATCACTAGTACATATTACCAAATTTGCGACGGTTTTTCGTTGATATTGCCACAATTATCCGTCGCAATTTCCACAAAAGCTGAGATTTTTTTTTGTCGAAATAATTTCATCGCTATATCCACGATCTAGGTGTGCGTAGAAACATCGATGAAATTGTCTCTCCATGTGTCACCACCTTCAATATCGGTTATCCCTATGCATCGTCGCAATTACGATGAACGATCGTCGCAATAACAAAGAAAGAAATGTGGCAATTACGACGAAACTTCGTCACAATTGGGACGAAAATTTATGCCAAGCCAATAACTTACAACGCACCTGTTGAATGTGCGATGAAAGTATGTGGTAATATCGACGAGTGCAATATCTCCAAACCAAAATTACGACGCACATGTTGTATATGCGACGAATATTCGTGGAAAATTGCGACGAAGTTTCATCGCTGTAGCGACGGTTGTGGTAAAATAGTAAAAATTTTCCAACGAACTTGCGTCGATATTGTGACGATGACTTTAGGTTTAAAAAAAAAAAAAAACACATGAAATATGGTATACCATATTGTATGCCATATTACAATGTAATATGGTAATGCCATATTACATTGTAATATGGCATTACTATTACATTGTAATATTGTAATATATTGTAATATATATATCCCCTACAAATAAT
>JASDQU010109555.1:130086-157011 GCA_032191745.1 Picea mariana | reverse complement strand
AGCCATTGAATGATATATCAGGGTTTTTATGCATATGTTTGATAATATTAATGATGAAATGTGATTAACATTGCTATGATCCCTGTGACTAATGAGCCCATGGAGGGCGTAGTTTTTGATGTGTAGGACCATGCCCGACGGACAGGTACCACTTGGACCAGTACACATGGGGAGATGATTAGTTTGGACCTCCATGGGGCTGAAGAGCCCATCAGATGGTTGCTGAGACCCCGTCAGAGGGGCAGAGACTGGACAGTGTTTGACCGAGGTTTTGCACTGGAGAAGAAGAGGACGTTTCACCAGAGGCACTTTGGTAGAGCCCGACCTAGGGGGAATGATCTCTTTTCAGTGGAACGTTGGCCTTGGAAGGCTCAGAGCGCCCCCATCCTTGCCATGACGTCATCTAGCTTCATGGTCATTCTTGGAGGCAGACTGGGCAGCAGTGGCACATGTGGCATGTTGGAGAAGCCCCTAGGGGGCTAACGTTTTGCTCCTGGATGTCTCATTTGCCCTAAAAGGGGCTAGCGCCTCCCTTGAAGGGGCTTTTACCTTTATTACAGCTCAGTTAGGGTTTTAATTTGACAATTTAATGTAAAAGCAGTATGATTTTGGTTTGAAGCCTTGTCGGCTAATTTTTATGACCTAAAATTAATTAAAGGTCATTGATACAGTATATATTGAGGAGTTTTATCCTCATTTTGACATAACACAACACTCACTCATTAGTGAGATCTGATTTTTGTGCCCTACTTGGGTATTTCTTCTCTTTGAGTGAGGCGCACTTGTTGAAGGAGGGCATTTCTTGGCATTTTTGGTATTTCTCTTGAAGGAAGGTGACATTGGGTGGGGTAGGTTCTTGTTATGCCAGTTTGGCCTTTATCTTCTAGCCTTTTGACCTAGCTACAAACTGTGCGATAACACTGCCTCTTGCAATCGTCACTATAGCTTCCTCAGGGTTATCACTTGTGACCTGAAACAAGGTCAACAAAACAACAAGCAAGACTAATACTCTTTTGATAATAATAATAATAAAACAATAGCACGAATAATCATCACAGTAGCTCCTTTAGAGCTATCACTTGTGACCTGCCTGAAACAAGGGTCAAAAGTAAGAAATACAATACGAAGCGAGAGCAACACTCGTCTAGTGTTGTGATCAATCATTCCTCTATGGTTACCTGGAACCAAAACAAGAAGTTTCTCCTAGAGGAGATGTTAGTTGTATCTGATAAGTGTTTACAATAAGCATTCATCTTAATAATGCTCACATGCTATCAAGCATAAAACCTTTTAAAGATTGCTTATCTCAACTATAGTATTTACTTGTAATGAGGTAGTTATCAAACTTGACATGTGCAAGTTTGAATCTTCTCAACTTAATTAATCAAACCTGGAACCTAGAGTCTTGTCCTCAAGAATGAGTGTTGTTGCTTTTCTTCCTAGACTCCTTCGCTCAAGATGACAAGTATTCTCTTCAACCTGTCCCCTATACTGAGATAATATGCTTTCTTGATAGAAATCTAAGTTAGAGAATAAACTTTATAATCTCAGCTTTAATCGATCTAATACCTTGACTTTAATGATGGTCATAACTTCAACATACAACCTAGATGTTCATAATATAATAACAAATAGATGCACATCAAAATAATCAAATTGGAGGTGCATTATTCCTCTAAATGTGCTGGATCTGAGATCCTTCTGGATCTATGACAAAAGATCCCTTTTCCTGCAAGTACCCTTTAGAATAATAATGCATTTTAAACATATGTAAGTACATACCTCTGACAATATCTTGCTAGGGTAAGGTGCACTAGGACAATAAAACAACAGGCCCAACACTTCACAAAAACTTTCACTGCAACTAGTACTGTAGCTGGTGCTGGCACTGCAACTGGCATGAAGGAACTGACACTGCAACTGCAACTGCAACTGGTTCTGCAATTGCAACATCAACTTAGGGTTTTATGAGGAAACCCTAATTTTTCAACTTTCAAATTTTGAAATTCTGATCCAGGGACTAGATGCACTGGGCTGAGGCGAGTAGGCTGGAGTTATCTGATTTCAAAAAATCCAATTTTTACCCCGAAATTGGACCTGCGCAAATCTGTACTGGTACCTCTGGTACTGGTTCTGGTTTCCTGGTTTTCTGGTACCAATCAAAACTAGGGTTTGAATTTCCGGAGGCTCTGGCCACTGAATAGATGCGCTCAAGATGCCAAGTGATGCATTAGGCTAGGGCGCACTTCCCTAGATGGTTTTTAGTCCGAAATTCCCTTCCAATAAAAAGCCCTAATTTTCTTGTACAACAACAGTGACGTTTTTGGTTACCCACTGAAAGGTGCTCTATTCAGTTCAGCTTTGATACCATGTTGAATTTAGAGCTACTATTAAGTTCTTTTCAATTTACTAGACAATAATAGCATAACCAGGATCACTGAGAGAAACACAATCACAAGGTACACAACATTTTACCCTGGGAAACCCTCACGGGGGAGAAAACCCAACAAAAACTTCTTTAATATATATTGCCAATACAATGCCAAGATAAAGACCAAAACACTAAAGATAATCCAACACTGAGCATGCACCTCTCTCTCCTCCTTCCTGCAACTCCAACTACCTCCAAAAGATGCACACTAGATGAGTGACTGAGTGAGTGAATAAGTGAGGTGCCATCCTCACTTATTTATACTAGCGGGGAGGCGCTAGGGTTATGTCTCTTCACCACGCTGGGCCGACTTCTTCAACTAATGGTTAAAACCACTTTAATTAGCCTTAGGGGCCGACTTTACAAACAACACCATATAACTATGGTTTGACCAATCCACAAAAGGGGATTTGGTCTTATACAAAGCCTGACATGATCAATCCACAAAAGGGGATTTGTTCTATATAAAAATAACTCAATTATAATTATAATTTTCTTCACAGTTACAATATTTCAACAATAAATATGCTCAAACTAAGCACATGGATTTACTTCAATATGTAGAAAATTAAAGGAGGGCCCTTCCAAAGATGCTCCTCACAAGTACAAAATCAATGAAGTAATAGTGTGCAACAATGATTAATTAATGGACCATCACATATCCAACCTTCAATAAAGTATACAAGAGTAGGAAGCCCTGTTTATAGAATGAACAAGCAACAATACATAAGTCTTCAAGTTTGATTTCACCCTAAGATCAAGAGGGCCTAAACATGCCACACTTAACCTTCAAAATAGAGTGAGTAGCCTTAACTGAGAAATTATAACAAAAAATATTCTTCAATATACCCAAATATTACAGCTAGATGAAGGGAGGGTTTGCCATCATCCCTAACATCCTCTTCGTGGAGTGAAACTACACTTTTCAAAGATTATTTTCAGCAGATTTGTACAAGTGATTTCCAACCATCAAATCAACCCAAGAAAATCAAAACAAAGGATGAAGAACCTCACATTAAATGCCCCTTGACTTCAACTCAATAGATATTCAACTAAGCTTGGAGGGTAAACCCACAATTCCAAATTCCAATGTTATCAGAACTAGACCGATCAACCCTAGAAATCAGAACTGGACAAAAACCAGAGACAAAACTGGACCACAAAACCGATCGACCAAAAAATACATAAAACATTCAAATTTTGAAAAAAAATAAAAATTCATGTGTATCCATGTGAGTCCAAACCAGTATACACAAATATGCCAAATTTTCTCATGTATATAGTAACTAAGGGTGCATATAACCAAAATAAAAATGAGTGCAATCCATATCTGAACCAAAATACATCAACAAAGAGGCTCTAAATGGCCTCTTGAGTCCAAAAATAAGCTTAGTACTAATTAATAACTATAGTCTAGACTCTAGACTCTACAATGTAATCATATGATAAAATCATCTAAATTCTCATTGTCTACATCCTTAACATGACTAGACTCAAAAATGGGATTCCAACTTGATTCCCCTAGCCCTAAAAGTACTTTCCCAACAATAATGTTCAGATCCTTTGGTCGTGGAAGTGGGTCTAAGTCCATCCAAGATAGGTCGTTATGGGCAAATATTGCTAGTTGAGTCTCCACAACCCACTCTGACGAGGGATCGATATCATCTATGTTGCCTGATTCAGGGGTCTCGTTCCATAATTAGTTGGGCCTCAACCTAAGGTTGTATTGAACATAAACCATATCATACAACCGTTTTTGTTCCAAACGGTTTCGCTTCTTGGTGTGTATACACTAAAAACCACTCCAATTGTGTTCACACCCAAAAGCACTTCATGTTTGGCTCAATATCCGTGTTGCTAATTTTTGCAAATTAGGGCACTGGCCAACAAAGTGGTCCCCATTGTCGGTTGTATGGTTCCATATGGAATTGGCCATTACCAGTTTGAAGCCTTCAACCGGACTGGCACTGCCCTAGAATCGGTCGGAGTGGCTGGTTTTGCGGGAACCGGTCCAGTTCTGATAACATCGTGTCCAACTATGCCTCTAGCAAATGAATTTCTCTTCTATTTATATCTTTCTCCATCCCAAATGTACGACTTCCTCCTTCTAGGGTTTGGGGAAGGGAAAACAATATTTTAATGCATGGAAAGTCTCTTCCTTTTTAGGGCACACCTCTCTATGTCTTCCTTGTACACTTTGGAACCTTCTTGAAACCTAGCATTCCCCTACTCTTGGACCCTAGCGCTCCTTTTCTAACCTTCAAATGTGTTCACGCTTGGTCCTTCTTTCGCATATAGGCCAAATGTTACATTGGGACCTCTTCATCTTTGTATAGGTCCACTTGCCACATCTCATCTTTCTACCTTTGTTAAGCCCTAGATATTGATTTATTACATTTCTATTATTATATTAGTGTTGGCCTTATTCATTGGCTAGACCCTTTAATTGTAATTGTACCCTTTGTCTCCTGTATATACCAAGGAGACCTAGTTTTAGTGAGTATCTCATATGGTGCATTTGTTATATTGTAAAAGGAGGTTTCCCCCTCAAAGAAACTCTTCATTCATTCTTCTATCTAATTCTCAAGGCTTATAGTTACTTCTCTTTCTATTTTTATGCTATTTGGGTGTTTGTTTCCTAACATTTGGTATTAGAGCATACAATCATTGGGTTTGGCTCCTTCAAATGAGTCTTCTTGTTATTTTTGCTATAACCTTTCTTTTGGATAGTTTTAGACCGTGAAATTTTTGGGATCTTGAGGAGAAATAACAAAGTACCCGTGGTGAAAATTTCAGGTTTCGGTTCACTATACTTTTGGAGATATAGGTTGTGGAAATTAGGGTTTTTCACTAGTATTAATGTTAGTATCAAACAAGTCATCTTGGTATCTTTTCTATAACTTTTTTCTGGGATGTTTCAAATAGTGAAATTTTTGGGAGACTAAGGATACATAGAAAAGTACCTATGGTAAAATTTTTGAGTTCTAACCTACTTTTGGTTTATATTAATTATAAATTTAATTATTATATTTAGATATTATTTATATCTAACTCACACATAACTTAATAATTTTTGATGTAGATTTTTAGGCTTTTACTCATACAACCTATTAGATTAGTATATATCATTATATTGGTACATATTATTGGTATATTATCAATGGTATATATTATTACTATATTATTATTAGGATATATTATTACATTAGTATATATTATTATAGTAGATATTTAGAATTAACCATTTATATATATTTGTACCGATGATAATTAATTAGGTAGACTTTTAGGTTATTACTCATTTAACCTATTATTAACTATTAGGTATCATTGTACCAAAACATATGATATGGATTTATAATACATATATTATTATAGTATATTTTTAGCTAGTATAAAGAATTAACTATATATATATATATATAAAATGAATATTGGTATCTAACTTAATATATATTTATATAGTAGTTATTTATTCATTTTAGGTGAGTCATTATATAGTTGTAGCTAGTTATTATATATCTATGTTATAGTAATTATTAGTCATTAGGTTAGCACTCTTTGTTTTGTTTCTAGTTTCATGTTTTTTGTAGCGTATGTTTTTGGGCACTCTTAGGGTTTAGAACTTAGAAAACTAAGTAGACCTGTATAGATCTCTGTGCATCTTTTCTGTATTTAAAACTCAGTTCTCCTACCCTAATCATTGATTAATTGTCTCGAAGATGAATCCAGGTAAGGATTCGAAACGTCATAAAAATGAACTCCATTGTGGTTAATCTGGAAGATACAAGCTCTGAAAACTCACACCACATAAACCTAAAAACAATGATTTCGAGTTCTAGTTTTCTATACTTTTTGAAATACAAGCTGTGGAAATCATGGTTTTTGACTAGTCTTGAAACTAGTCTCAAATAGGTGTTCTTGGTAAAATTATGACATCTAAAACTAGAAGAGACCAAATTGATTGCCACTAGTTACATTGGAAAGAAGATAGATCATAGTATTTCAAGTCCAAATTTTAGAAGTAGAGTTGAAAAAATTGGCACGTGGTAGGCCATACAAGTTCTCTCTCTTGAAAAGGCAAGAACAAGTAGTTTTGGGAAAGTTACCATAACATTGTCTTGGCACATTGGAATTTCGTCAAACCTATCACATTGTAGAGAAGACATATCAGGCTACTACAAATCGAAATTTCAAACTCAGAGGGGCTCGAATTTCAAAGATACTTGAGGAGAAAGGTCATCCAACAAGATAGTCTACAAACCAGGGTTTTTAAAGATATGTTCACTTGAAATTAGCATAACTTTTGATTGGAAGATCTGTTTTTGGTGATTAAAAAATTGTGATAAGGAGAAAAAAGAGGAGTATTGTTATTTTCTCACATGGCAAAGGATTTTGCAAAAAGTTCTACTCCTAAACCTCCAGAGAACTCATACACGACGCCTGAAAGTGAAGACTTAGGGAACTAAGTGTTGATGTTTTTGGTAGTCACGGGAGGCATTTACCTTTGAGATAACCTTTCTTATAGATGAAGATGCCAAGAACTCAAGAAGATCGTAGTCGACCTCACAGAAAATAATAAAGAAGAATTACAATGCTCCAGAAGTAAAGTCGGCTCCAGAAGAAAAAGATAAACATAAATTATATTTTCTAGAAAGTCAGGTCGGCCCTGCCAGAAAAGTCATTGGACAGATTAGTATAAATAAGGGTGACACCTTCCTCATTTGATACACTCACTCATTGATCTATAGCGCAAGTTTGGTGGAGAGAGATGCATCTGCAGCTGCAGAAGGAAGAAGGGCACATATGGAGGGTCTATCTCTTTTGGTCTTGGTGATGTGTTGGTGGAGACCACCCACTCTAGCGCTCTGGCTAGCGTGTGTTGCAACTGCATAGTTGGTTTGCCTTGGTGATGTACTGGTAGAGGCCAACCACTCTAGCGCTTTGACTAGAGTGAGCTGCAACTGCATTGTTGATCTCTTGGTGGTATGCTAGTGGAGGATAGACACCCTAGCGCTCTGGCTAGGGTGTGCTGCATCTATGTTGTTGGATTCTTTCTTGTTGGTTTGTTCCAGTGGATAGAGCTTGTTCTTGGTTATTTTGTCTTGGCAAGGATATTCTCCATAGGAAGGTAGCTGGGTTTTCTCCCCTTGTGTAGAAGGGTTTCCTAGGTTGTATATGTTATGCTCGGGGTTGGCACAAGTAGGTGCCTATGGTTGGGTGGCGATGGTGCAACATCGCCTATGGTGAAACGATAATGCAAAAGAAGTTCAAATTGCTATGGTAAATCTAATGTTAATGTAATCAACAAAATTTCAACATGGTTTTAGAGCTTGGTTCCCTTCAGAACAGTCTAATCGCTGGAAGAAAGATCGTAAGATTTACCTTGCCGTTGCAAAGTTTTATTTTTTCAATCTCGTTGAGCACCTTTCCCTAGGTCGTTTGGCATAATTCCTTCACCAACAGGTGCGCCCTACCCTAGCGCATCATCAACTACCTTCAGACTGCAAGTTGGACCACTTTGAAGTTTTAGGGTTTGCCGCTACTAATGGTGTCACTGCTTGCCACTGTTTGCCGCCGCTTGCCGCTACTGCTAGAGGTATGTACTTATATATGTTTAAAGTTTAAACTGTATCAATATCTTGAGGGTGTTTGCAGGAGAAGGGATCTTTTGTCCAATCAGAAATCATAGATCCAGAGGGATCTCAGATCCAACACATCCAGAGGAACAACGCACCCTCCAAGTTTGATTGTTTTGATATGTCTCTTGCTGTTATGGCATTATTGTGATTGTATGTTGCATCTTGATCTATTGAAGTTATGATCATTATACCAACCACTTAAATACTAGAGATGCACTTGTTGATCTCCCTTCGAGGAGATATTTTTGTTTTGTTGTCTGTTCCAGGAAGGTTATCTTGTTAAATTCCATGGAGGTTGCCATGGAAATGTTGTTGTTCTTGTTTCTTGTTCCGGGCAGGAGGCATGACACTAATGATAGCTCTAAGAGGGAGCTATAATGACGGTTGCATAAGGAAACATATTAGATAGTCTCTAGTTTGAGACATGAAGCAGTTTGACCAGAGAAGGAATTTGTACAGATTGACAGTTCGACCAGTTCAGGCCCTGGTGCATGATTTTATCAGTCTGAATGAGTTATGGCATAGGAGACTTGCTCATTTGCATTATAGAGCTCTTCCCGTTCTGGGGAAGATGGTGACGGGGCTTCCACAACTCCGTGTTGAGCATGATGGCATTTACAGAGGTTGTGCTCTTGGCACAAATGCCAAAGGATCTTTTTCGAGCAATGACAACAGATCCGAGGGGATCTTGGACTTTGTGCATTCAGATATGTGTGGGCCTATGACAATTGCTTTCTTTAGTGGATCTAGTCTCATGGATGAGACAGTGGCAATGACTGTGACAAGTTGGTTACAATGACAGGTTGGACTCTTCAGGATATTTGGGTGTCCTGTTTACATTCATGTACCCAAGGAGAAAAGGAGGAAGTAACCCTCAGGAGATCTAGAGGATCTCACATGCAGTGGATAGGAGCATCGAGAAGCACAAAGCGAGGTTCGTGGCTAGAGGTTTCTCCCAGAAAGAGGGAGAAGACTATGATGAGACGTTTGCGCCTGTTGCCAGATGCATTTCTATCAGATCCATTATCTCTCTTGTAGCCTCTATGGGATGGGTCGATCTGTGGGGACGCTCCCAATCTTCTCCCCATGTCGGGCTAGGTCGACTTGGAGAATGCTCCTCTAAGACAAAGTTGAGCATGACACTTGTCAGAGTAGTGACAAGTTGTCCTGGGGTGGCATCCTACGTCCCATGGTAGTAGACCAAGTAGACACGTCATGGGCAAGTAGGTCCTTGACGATGCACTATGGGCGTGTAGGTCCTAGTGCTACACTAGTATTACACTATGGGCGTGTAGGTCCTAGTGATGCCTAGGGGGATGTGACCCCTAGAAGGTCCACATGGGTGCACCATGTGTGACAGTGTCCCTTGAGGATACACCATGGGCGAGTAGGTCCTTGGCATGCACTACGGGCAAGTAGGTCCCAGTGCCACAATACGGGCGAGTAGGTCCTAGTGCCACACTACGGGCGATTAGGTCCTAGTGTATTCTAGTGGTGATGAGGCCCTAGAAAAGGTCCACATTGGGTGTAGCCATGTGCGATGTGATGATGCTACTAGTAGCATGGTTCGCGTGACCATGGCATGGTCGGAGGACCATGGCATAGCCTGTGAAGCTATGAGGACCAGAGGAAAAACATCGTGGAGAATACCTCCCTGGCTAAGAGGGACTGTTGATGTTTCTGGTAGTTGGGGGAGGTATTCACCTTTGAGATAACCTTTCTTATAGATGAAGATGCCAAGAACTCAAGAAGATCCTAGTTGGCCTCACATAAAATAATAAAGAAGAATTATAATGCTCCAGAAGTAAAGTCCGCTCTAGAAGAAAAAGATAAGCATAAATTATATTTTCCAGAAAGTCAGGTCGGCCCTGCCAGAAAATTCACTGGACAAATCAGTATAAATAAGGGTGACGCCTTCTTCATTTGATACACTCACTCATTGATCTATAGCACAAATTTGGTGGAGAGAGCTGCAGCTGTAGAAGGAAGAAGGGCGCAAATGGAGGGTCTATCTCTTTTGGTCTTGGTGATGTGTTGGTGGAGGCCAACCACTCTAGTGCTCTGGCTAGAGTGTGTTGCAGCTGCATAGTTGGTTTGCCTTGGTGATGTACTGGTAGAGGCCAACCACTCTAGTGCTCTAGCTAGAGTGAGCTGCAATTGCATTGTTGATCTCTTGGTGGTATGCTAGTGGTGGCTAGACACGCTAGCGCTCTGGCTAGGGTGTGCTGCATCTATGTTGTTGGATTCTTTCTTGTTGGTTTGCTCTAGTGGATAGAGTTTGTTCTTGGTTATTCGGTCTTGGCAAGGATATTCTCTATAAGAAGGTTGTTGGGTTTTCTCCCCTTGTGTAGAAGGGTTTCCTAGGTTGTATATGTTATGCTCGGGGGTGGCACAAGTAGGTGCCTATGGTTGGGTGGCGATGGTGCAACATTGCCTATGGTGAAACGAGCATGCAAAAGAAGTTAAAATTGCTATGGTAAATCTAATGTTAACGCAATCAACACAATTTCAACACTAAGTATCCCTATGGAGGAAAAAATTTAATGAAATGGATGATACCATGTTGAAAATGGTTGATTTGGCACATCTGCAAGAATACTTAAAAGGAAAATGGATGAAAAGATGGAACAATTACAAAATTCCATGGAAGCCATGCTCTTACATACCCTAGATGAAAAGTTTCCTAAAGGTGATATTGTGATGCAAGGAAATCATGAAAATAGGGAGAACAAAATTGTTGAACCCGAGTTACATATGGGGAAGAATTTAACAAATGTGGAGAACATGAAGATTGAGTCCTAGAATCATGATTATTCATCACTCTAAGATCCACATCATCGAGGGTTCAACTCGGCACCAAGGAACTACTTAATTCCCAAGATTGATATGAGGGAATTTGATGGTAAAGATACTATAACATGGATATTCTATATGGGGCAATTCTTTGATCTACACCAAGTGCCAACTTTACAAAAGGTAACTCTTACATACTTGTATATAGAACCTGATTAATTTGTTTGGTACCAATGGTTTTGTGAACAAAAAAAGGATTCTATTCTCTCTTGGTCCATTTTTACGGATGAATTGATTATAGATTATGGGATATTAAGAGCAACACATTTTTTAGTCAATTGATAAATTTGCGGCAAAGAGGTCCAATTACGAAGCACATTCAACAATTCCAAAAGATGAGTTTCAGGGTAAAGAACATTCCAGAGGATAATTTCTTAGATCTCTTTATGAGCACTTTAAAAGGAGAGCATTCAGGTGCATCTCTTCGAACTTAAATCCCTAGAGCATGCTTTTAGTATGGAAAGGAAAGTGGAAAGTAAAACTATGGCTACTAGAAGGGTGGCCATTAAAAACTATAGAGAGCACCATTTTCCTTGTTGTAACCTCACTTAACCTACAAGGTTGACACCTCAACAAATGGATGAAAGAAGAGAAAAGGGACTATGTTTCAATTGTGAGAACAAGTATAATAAGGGGCATAAATGCAGCGAGAGGAAATAATTCTACATAGATTGTGAAGGAAAAGAAGATCAAGAACTGAAATCGTTGTAAGATCTATAATTGGAAGAGACTACTCCAACAATATCTTGTCATGCGTTGGCTAGCATTCGTACTCCTCAAACTCTCAAGATATAAGGATATATCAAAAAGAGAAAGGTATTTGTTGTTTTAGGTTTTCACAGTGTGATAGATTCATATTAATGGCTTTTAGATTCATTGTCCATGGGATATTCAAGTTGATGTTTTAGATCTGTGATACTTCGTCCATCTTAAGGATGAGAAAGAAAAAAATAAAGAACAATCAGATCATAAGAAATAGAAGCAAGAAAAAGATAACAATGTTTATTGATTCTGGTAGTACCCATAACTTCATTAATTTCAAATGAACTAGAGCTTCAAGCAATGATTGCAAATGGAGGCACCATAAATTGTTTAGGGAAGTGCCATAGTATTGAGCTCACTATGGGGGAGTATTTATTGGATAGTCCAATGATTGCAATCCGAATGGGTGGTGTTGATGTTGTATTAGGGGTCTAATGGTTACAATCATTGGGAATAGTGGCTCTTAATTTTCAGGGACTTTTCATGAGATTTTACTTGGAAGGAAAGGAAATTGAATTGAGAGGTATGCAAGGGAAACCCTCTAAAGTGATAAGCTCTAACAACATGACAAAATTGCTAAACAAGGGACACCATGGTGTAATTGCACAATTGTGCTCACTAGATGTTCAAACATCTAGATCCTCTGCCCTCGTGGATCTCCAAAACGTTATGGACAATCATTTCGAGGTATTCGGAGAGATGCCTAAGGGTCTTCCACCTACTTGAGATCATGAGCAGGCTATTCATTTGCAACCGGGAAGTGTACCACCTAACATTAGGCCTTACAGGTACCCATATGCACAAAATGGTGAGATTCAATGTATGGTTCAAGAAATGTTAGAGGTTGGCAACATTTAACCTAGTCAAAGTATTTTCTCTTCACTAGTGATGGTGGTTTACAAAAAGGAAGGTTCATGGCATATGTGTCCAGATTCTAGAGAGCTCAACAAAATGATCATTAAAGATAAGTTTCCTATTCTTGTCATTGATGAATTATTAGATGAATTGCAAGGAGCAATTTTCTTTACCAAGTTGGATCTTCATTTTGGATATCATCAAATCAGATTGAGGCAAGAAGACATCCCCAAAACAACCTTTAGAACACATGAAGGTCATTATGAATTTTTGGTGATACCGTTTGGCCTGCTAATGCACCTTCCACATTTCAAAGCTTGATGAATTCTGTTTTCAAATCCTTCCTCAGAAAATTTGTGTTAGTATTTTTTGATGATATACTAATCTACAACAAATCTTGGGAAGAACATGTACAACATGTTGACATGGTCCGAAAACTATTGGAAGAGAAACAACTATATGTGAAGCCTTCCAAGTGTACCTTTGGGGTTCATGAAGTGGAATATTTAGGTTCAAAGTGGACCCTAACAAAATTAAAGCTATGATGGAATGGSCAATTCCCAAAACCTTGAAGAATCTTAGATGATTCTTAGGATTGATGGGCTATTATTGCAGGTTTGTCAAGAATTATTCTCAAATAGCAACACCTCTAACAAAGTTATTAAAAAAGGAGGCATTTTCTTGGACTCAAGAAGCAACCAAAGCTTTTGAAAAACATTAAAGAGACTGTGTACAACTCTTGTCCTGGCCATGCCTAACTTCATAAAAGCCTTTATTGTGGAGTGTGATGCCTCAGGGCATGTCATTGGTTTAGTTTTAATGCTAGATGGAAGGCCCCTTGCCTTTGGAAGTGGCCAACTTAAAGGAAGGAACTTATTCAAACCCATTTATGAAAAGGAAATGTTGCCCATATTACTTGCAGTTAAGAAATGATGCCCTTACCTAATAAGAAGACACTTCAGGGTGAAAAAGACTCTTCAAGGTAAAAATAGATCACGATAATTTGAAGTACTTCTTGGAACAACGATTATCTTTAGAAGAGCAACAAAAATGGGTTACAAAGACGATAGGTTATGACTTTGAAATTATCTACAAAAAAAGGAAAACATAATGTGGTGGCAAATGCACTTGCAAGGAAAGAAGAAGAAGACACAGAGACCTCACTGTGTGCTATTTCCATTCCGCAATTTGATTGGGTGGAAGAAGCAAGGACCACATAGAGTACAAACAAGAGGTTCTCCAACCGTTGAAGGACAACTTGGCTATAGGACAAAATAGGATGAAACAAGAAGTAGATCAACATCACAGTGAAAGGGAATTTGAATTGGGGGAATGGGTTTTTTTGAGGCTACATGCATAGAAATAGATGTCCCTCAAGCAACAAAAGAAGGGAAATAAATTAGCACCTAAGTACTGTGGTCCCTATAAGGTGTTGCAGATGATTGGAAGTGTGGTTTACAAATTAAAGTTGCCTCCATCTTCACATATGCTTCTAGTCTTCCATGTTTCTTGCTTGAAGAAGATAATTCAGTTCAGATGATTTTACTAGAGATTAATGAAGAAGGGATAATCATACTAGACCAGAAGCAATCCTTGAAACAAGGATCAAGCAACTACAAAATCGAATTTTTTTTTGAGTACCTCATTTGGTGGAAGAACCTACTTGTAGAAGAGGCGACTTGGGAATATGAGTTCTTCATGCATAAACATCCACAACTAATCAATTGTTGAGAGAAACACTTGTTTCAAAGGGAGGGGCATGCATTAGGGGAAATTTGAGGTCTAAAATGGACCTACAAAGGAAAAAATAAAATAAGAGTTATGCATTTTCAAAGGGAATGAAAGAAAAATACTTTTTTAATTGTATTTTTGACTTATCTCCTTTTAGGTTTACTCAAATTTCAAGTGTAGGCACTCAATTGATGCAAAATTAATTTCCGCATCCGACGAGTGCCCACTCTGCATACTTTCGATAGACCCACAATGAGATAAAGTGGAAATATTTACCATTATGGTTGACATCATTATCTTGATTTCTATTGGTTCTTTTAAAGTTGATTTTGATAGCACATTGTTTGTATTGAAGTCCATTTTTTATTTCAAAATTCCCCTAATGTTAAGCCTTAGATATTGAGTTATTACATTACTATTGTTATATTAGTGTTGTTCTTGTTATCGTGCAATTTGTACTTGCCCAAAGCCAAAGGCAAGTGGATACTAAATTGGCGTAACAATGAGGATGTCCTATCACTGTCACCTTAATAAGACACCTCTTTCTATTTAGGAGTAGTACCCCAGGGGAGACATCCCCAGTGACCTGGGGGTTTGAGAAGGCTAAGGAAAAAGTATTAAGAAAGTCCCACCCCTCACAGGTCACTCTGATGAAAAGTTCCAAGGGTTTTAATGAGATGAAGCAAAATAGTATTTAAGTGTACCTGCCCAGAACAAGACAACAAGAAAATATGCTATTTGCAAGTACCATATGATGTTAGTGCCTCATAAAACCATAGACGTTTGATAAAATGAACCAGCTGATATAAAAGCTGAAGCAATATAAGTATTTATAACAGAAATATATATTTAGCAACAACTACACAATTATGCCTCAATAATGCTTCAAAAATGACAAGAAATGATAGCATAAACTTGACAAAATAATAGTAATTGTCATAAGCATTGATGTCAATGTATTATCAGCTTTTGATCTTGCTTTTAAGATGAATTTGCTGCTGTTATAGATGGCTGTAGCAATCTTTTGCAACAGCAGCAAATTAGTTAGCAAGTTAGTCTAATCTAAAGTTAGAAATAGTTAGTAAAAGTCTTAAGGTAGATGGTTTAAGAGTTTGTTTGGTCAATCAATCACTTGCAAGGTCTGAACTAGTGCCTTTTAGAGTAAATGGAGTCAAAGTTTGCAGTGGCAATTCTTAGAGGGAAACAACAAATGATAATAGATGAACTAAAGGAAGGGGAAGATGATTGAGGTGATAGTAACCTAAGGCCTCAAAATCTAAGACCCTAGAAGGAAAAAATGCTAGAAAGTAGGTAACCCCAGGGCCTAGTGATTTCCTTCTTCTTTAGATCAAACTTGAAATAAAATGTATGAAGCTTAATGAAGCAATGCTACTAGAGTGCTACAAAGATAGGGCTCTAATGTATTCTTCAAGGGAGATGTCCTCTAGCAAAATCAAGTTGGTGAAAAATTATAAAGAAAAGGACAATAACATGTGGTTTTCTCCGAGGATTTCAAACTGTTGATGGTTGCAGCTATGTGAGACATTCTCCAACTTACAAACCTGCGAGATGTGGATCATTGCATCTATGTGAGTCTTTCTCCAGCTTACAAACCTGAGAGAAAGCCCCTAAGAAGGGTACGTGGTTCCTACCTGAGACAGAGCTGCAACGTAGAGATGACCTCCTCCATTCAGAGAGTTGAGAAGAACTCCAGATGATTATCCAGTGGGAAAGGCGATCTGTTGAGTTAGATGTGCCTGTGGCTGAGCACAAGGTGAACGTGTGAAATCCCAAAGTGCTGGGTGCATCGTCATGTGAACAGAAATGAAGATGATGTATTAGCCTCCTCTGAGTACCAGAGTTGACGAGAAACTCCAGATGATTCTCATGTGTGAGACAGTGGGAAAGAAGATCTATAGATTGGACGTGCCTGTGGACAAGCACAGGTGAATGTGTGAAGATCTGGTTCTTCTGTGTAATGCAGTGAGCCAACAATCTTAGTATGCGTATCTTTCCTCACATCAAAGGTTGTAGATAAGATAAAATAAATTTATTAATGTCCAACAAATGACTTCAAATCCATTAATGGAAGTTGGAGCTACTAAGTACAATAGTGTGAAATACAAATTGGGGGCATAAGGGATGCTCCTAGAAAGTCATGATATAATAAGATCTAGTCCATGTTGAGTTAGATCTAAATTTTAAAGTTTAAAATCATGGAGTAGAAAAACAAAGAGTAAGACAGATATGTGCAAGTACTACAGAGAACCAAAGACCAAAAGCATCAAATCTCAAATTGAGGATGTCTCGCTTGAGAGTGATCAACACCCCTTGATGCTATCTCTTTTAAAATCTGAGTTTGTCGTCAAGAAACTCTTGATAGATGACTGGTCGAAGGATATAGAAGAGTAGGAAGATTTGGTCTGAGATATGTCTTGTTGTTTGGATGATGTAACGCACGACAGAGATTGGGAGGACATATCCTGTCTTTTGGTGTTGTATGAGTCTTCTTGGGATTTGAGGTGACATGTCTGTAAGGGTCTCACTGATTGAGCATGGATGACCTCGCAATGTCTCATAGGTCTGCCAATTGTTGTAATGTTGTGTTCACTTGCCTCTTGGCACCTCTATCTGCTAGAAGCACAAAAAAGAAAGCAATAATTGATTGGATGGGTTGGGCAGAATGAATGAGATCTAAGTTCAAGGGCCTCCCACATGTACACGGTTAGGCATCTTTGGTCTGGGAATCGAAAGAAAGTTGAGAGAGAGTTTTGAGACTCCCTAAAAAGACAGTAAAACCGTCCTCTAATCTCGTAATAAGATGGAGCAATGGAAGATGAAGTGCTCCTCCATCTCAGTTTCATGAAGATGGCCAAGTTAGCAGATCCTATCTCCCCATGTGATGTGATGATTAATTTTGATACAAAGATGACGAGAACCAACCTGGAATTGCCTATGGGGGATCCTAAGAGCATGCATCTAGTGTCAAAGTGTGTAGGGGGTCGAAGAACAAGGTCGTCTCTCATCTTTGTGAAGTGCTCTGCATAGCGAAGAAACTTCAGACAGATGGTTGGCTAGATGAATTGGAAGAAATAGGTTGTGAAATGTGTCAATACTCGTGAATGGAAATGTGCTTTCTCGGTGTTAGATTTTGGAGTGCACTTAGACTTGGTGCACACACCTTAGGTCTGGTCTAAGTTCTCAACAATATACACAGAAATTTCACAATCTGAACTGTGAACATAAACACACTGAGATGTCTAACAACTTAGCACCATGGAAAATAGAACAACAATTAGATCATGCACAGGGGTTTTCTCCAAATCAAATGGAATGAGACCCCCTAAACCAATCCAAAGGGGTTTTCTCCAAAACAAAAGTGCAAAGTGAGTGTCAACAAGGATTCCCACATGCATGACACCCAAAGCCACTTGTGGGAATACTTCCTGAAGATACAAAACATCAACACTTGGGTAAGGAGTGTTGAATTTTCACTATGCTTGGCTCAAGCATGATGTTTATTTCATTTTAGTCATGTACTTGAACCATAAACAAATGTAGCTACACCATTACAATTGTTGCAATAACCAAGATCACAAGAAGAAATACCATGCACAAGAACACAAGAAATATCCTGGGAAAACCCTTCTCAACAAGGGAGAAAAGCCCAACAATCCTTTGCTATATTCTCAAGAGAAGATCCTCCAACCATGAAACCCTAATGCACACAAGAGGGTGCTCTACTTCCTTGAAACTTGCGCCCAAGAGAGGTGCGCACTTAAGCCCTAGAAGATGTACTTGCTGAAATTTCCAAATGACAAGTGACTTGTGTGTTTCCTCAACGGGGAAATCACCTTTATTTATACTAGACTGGATAGACCAAAAGTGGTGTCTATTGGCACAACAGGGCTGACCTCAATAACTCGGAAAATAATTAATTATTACAATAAACATTAATTATCTTTCACATATGGTGGAGCCGACTTGTACCCTTTACATCACAATTAGGGTTACAAGTAAATCTTACTCTCAGACAATATAGCAAGGGATCTCACACATCCACTAGTGCTCAATCACTAGGGGCACGTCCGCCTGTGCTTAGCCACAGGGATGTCCTACTCAACAGATCTCTATCTCATTGAGTCCACATGAGAATCATCTGGAGTACCATCTCAAGCCTGACTCAACTGAGTCCACAAGGCAGGAGACCACACGTCATAACAAATCAGTCCAAAGTCTGACGCACACCCATCACATGGGCACCTTCACCCCACACAGGGCTACACATCATTTCATCTCAATCGAGAGAGGAACGACACACCCATCTCATGGGCATTCTCACCCCACACAGGGGCACACATCATCTCATCTCAGTCCAGAGAGGAATGACACACCCATCTCATGGGCACACCCAACACATGGGCTCTCTCACAGGTCGACTCACTCAGTTTGTGGAGGATGTCTCACAAAGCTGTAATCATCAACAAGGAGTAATTCGAATCTTTGTTGGTGTATTGTGAACTATCCTAGGCTCTGAGGTCACATATCTATAGGGATCTTAGAGAGGTATGTGGCTCATTGACAGAGGGTGTAAGATCCCTTGAGCTCTCATGGATTTTGAAGTAGTAAAAATGCTTCTCTTGGTCCATTGCTTGGAGCCCTTGTAAGATGGAGCACTGGGAAGAAAGATGTTATCATCTTAAGGGTTTGTGTCCAATTGGGGTAGGGGGTGCTTTGAGAACCTGAGATTAGAGTCCGAGGGCCTACATCATGAACAAAGTCAAGCATCTTTTCTCTAGATGCTTGAAGAAGGTGGAAAGGGTGTTTTGTGAATCCCTAAATAAACAATAGAACCACCTACTAATCTCATAATAAATGGAACAAGGGACTATGAAGTGATCCTCAGTCTCAATACCTTGGAGATGACATATGCCTATGGGATATGATGCTCGACTTCAACTTGAAGTCGATGTGAGCCAACTCAAAAGTGGGCAAGGGGGATCTTGAGAGTGTGCATCTAATGCGGGAAGGTGTATGGAGGTTTAATAATGATGCCATCCATTAGCTTGAAAAAGTTCTTTGCATTGAAGGTGATCTTGGGAATCAACCTACTTGGTGGGGCTATCCGAGCGGCTTGGATGTACTGTTTTTGCATGTCCTCCGTAGTAATCTTGTTCAACATTCGTTTGGTCAATGGGAGATGGCCAGGGCATCTAAAGAATACTACCTAAAAGGAAAGCACATCAATCCTTTATTAGTGGAAAGAAATGTCTCCTCATATCACAAGGGAGACATGAATTGTGCACCTCCATTTGCCACTCCCCAAAGCTTTCTAGTGCACCATTTCTCCAAGTCATTCTAGCTTACATGCCAATCTTGACTCTCAATCCATTTTCACCCACATTGCTTCCCTTTAAGATGTTCTTGGACAAGCCCCCTATCCTTGTCACCTCCCCCCATCCTCATGCGACATGTTCTACTACACCCACATTCGGGAGACAATTTGGGAGGAAGTCGTTGAGGCCAAACTTTTGGAAGAGCACACTAGGAGGGCCCGAGAATTGAACTTAAAGGTATGGGGGTTTCCCTCACCCACTCCATCCCCTAACCCCTTCTAGGTTGGCACCATGTTCCTTCGAGATAACCATGAGCTTCCTGATCTTACTTTAGAGAGAGTGTGATTCATGTTTGATTCCACACTTTTCATCTAGTTCAGGTCAACATGCAACTGGCTTCAAGATCTTTGAGCCAAGTGAGGTTGCTCTCCCTTCCTAGCAAGATTTTCCTAGACGAGGATTGTTGCTGTCCTTATACACACTTGCAAACGTGAGCTAAGTTCTGCTCACTTAGTGTGTCCTTGGAGGCACAATGCCTAGGTTCAAAGCCCACGCTGTCACTTTGACTTGAACCTCTTTCGTCTAGGCTTACTCCTAGGGAAGCCAAGGGGGGTAGACCCTAGTTTCTAGATGAGATTTAAAGTTTAAGTTCTAGGAGTTGGTTTCAATTAGTTAAAGGTTGGTGGGAAAATCTAGTCTATGATGCAAAGGCAACAATGCAATGTGCAACAATTAGAAATGACAAGCAAGCCTTTTCCTAGGACAACTAAGGCTAGTGCCTAAGATTGGGCAAGGGGTCAACTAAAGTTTGAGGGGTTTAGATTACACAAGATTTACAAAGATTGCAATGATTACAATTAGATTAGGTACAAACTAGATACAAAATCACAATAAAGAATATCTAAATGTTACAACAAAGTTATACTAAACAAAAAATACAAAGATACAAAAAGATCAACTAACAATTGCTTTTATGTGCAGGAGTTTAAATATTCTCAAATGGATACATTCATCAACACCACTAGCCAAGCATGCTCAACAATAGAAAGTCTCCCAAAGGGATGCACTACTCTATTGGACTGCTTTCAATGGCAAACAAGATCACTCAAGACCCAACAAGATAGTGCCTCCAAAGGATGCGCAACTTCTTGAGGGATCACATCGAAGATAATTAAATGAAAAAGAAATGATTTAAAGGGAAAATGTCCACAAGCACAATTTATGACTACTTAGTGATTAATCCACAACCATATAGATAAACTTGCATGTAAGTGTAAATGTGAAATGAAGTGCTTGCAAGTGTAAGTGTAGACCACAAAATATGTAACAAGTTGATGCCCAAAGATGTAGTGGATTAAGGATTTTATTAAGGTTGTTAAGTGAAGATTAAATCCTAGCTAAGTGTCAACCCAATACTTCCCCCCGCTTGTACCAAGTAGCTGCTGGGTGCTCAAGAAGTATGGCAACAAGGCCTACCCTAGCTCCACAAGTCAGTCCAAGGGAAAAGAGTACTCCCGAAAAGGACGCTGAGTGCCACGAGACCGTCTCCGGACTATCACCTTCCGTTGCTTCCTCTAGTCCTCGTTTAAATGGAAAAGTTGGGTCAGTAGAGGTGCCCTATTAAGTCTAGTTGATTATTATGCCTATGGATTGAGTTAATTTTAGTGTGTAGGTGTGAAAAAGTGAAGTTTACTTGCCCAAAATGTGTGAAATAATGCCAAAACCGAAATGTTAAACTTGCAAGAAAATAAGTGTTTACCCACAAAACGTTACTTGAAAAGCATGAAAGGGAAACCCACAATAGCTTGCAATGAAAAAGAGATTGAGTTGCCTTAAACCATCACCATTTGCCCATGAATATTTGCAATAAGATAAATGCTTGGAAAATAAAACTTGCAAATAAAAGAGACTTAAAGCATGAGATTTAAACCTATGCCTCCATGGGCTTAAGCTAGTACTTAGTTGTGTGAGATCTACTTCTAGATGATTTTAATTCATGAGCATAAACATATCATAAACACACAACTAAGCTAGCCATACTATTTTGGGGGTTGGCTAAGCCAACTTCACATCCAAGGTGTAGGCAATAAAGAAAACAAAACTTGAAATGAAAAACAAGAAATACAAACCATTCACAATGACACAAGGTGGAGGCAAGCCTTCCTATTTTGTGCCAAAGGGGGTGGAAAATAAATAACTAAACTAAAACACTCTTAGCCACACAACCTTGTCCTAATGACAAGTGGGGCAATGAATAAAAAATGCAGAAAATTAAATACAAACCTAACCTTACGATTTTGGGGGGTGGCTTTGCCAAATTCTCACCTAAGATGTAGGCACTAACAAGCTTTACAAAAACAAAAAATTTAAAGAGAAGACAAGGCACTTGGGGACCCCCTTTGGGCTTGTTTACAATGCTTATAAGAGAGAATAAATGAAAAGGTTTAGTTACCCAATCAAAGGGGGGGTCCTTGGTGTGTGTTGTGACCGAAAATTGGTAGCATAACCCCTTGACCTACGAGAACCTGCAAAAACCAGCAAGCTATTGCTTGCTGGAAATGCTGCAACACAGAGAAAATTTTCTGCATACAAATTTCATAAAACTTTTATAATAAAATGACCTATCTAAGAGTGTTAACAACCAAAATCTGAATATGATTATGACAAAAAATGAAATGGGAAAAGCTAAGAAGTTTTAGTGAGCTATGACGGTAACTTTTTGCTTGAAGCTACCCCAACAAAGCCCTTGAAACAACTTGCAAACTTTGAAACACAATGTGAGACAAGAGTAGATATGAGTTGCATAAGCAAATAGCATAAACTAATTTATATCATTAACTATCCAACACATTTAGGCCAACAATTACACTATTGCCTAACCTATCTAAGCAAACTAATTTACTCAAGAGATCTACTCAATATTCCACAAAATGAACAAAGGAACAATGTCACCTCATATGCATGGAAGCACCAAGACACAATCTTTGTACTCCAAATCCTCCAAAGCTTTTCTTATTACCAATGAGGAGGTTGTAGCAACTAATTGCTCCAAGCTCCTCTCCAAAATAGAGCAAGATGGAATGAGAGCAAGATGAAAGATGAGAGAGAGACGAGGCAAGAAAATGGTAGCATAACAATAGCTCAAGAGATGGTGAAGAAATGAGTGAGGGAGGGCCTTTATTTATACTTGGAAAGGCAAGGTGACCCCTCTTGGATCAATGCCAAGTGTCAAAACCCAAGTCAAAGTGAGAATCTCAAGAAGGGGGGGGGCAACTCTAGGGTTTTGGCATGGATGGATGAAGTAGCAATGAGTTGGAGTGAGTTGGCAAGGCTTTGACAAGTCAAATGATGAGTTGTAGGGTCTAGGGAGGCGCACCAAGGGATAGAATAAGTCTCCCATTAATATTTTTATTATTTTTTTACTTTTTGGAGACTTTCGAGAAGCGGGGCACACCTCTCTAGGGAAAGTGACGTTTTTGCTTAATGGCTAGGTGAGGGGGTGATGTGAGGGTTGGAAAATGTTAGGAAAGTGTTTTCTCATCATCTCCCACCTTTACTTTACTCAATTTTCTCAAGATTACAAAATTGACATTTTTACCATGTCAAGCTTAGCAATTAAAATTGTTGTTTTGACTGACTTGGACTCCCTATGGACAAACACCTAGCAAAAGTTGTCCAATTGAGCTGAAACTTGGTCCGAGGGTGTAGGGGGTCTCATTCCATTTCTTTTGAGCACAAATACCCCTAGCAAAAGCCCAAGGACCTATTTTTTACATTATTTATCAAAAATAATTAATTAAATTACCCAACCTTAGGCAATTTTAATTAATTAAAAAAAACCTATCTAGACTCGACGAAATTCCGCAAAACTTCTAGAGATGTCTTACATGGTCATTTACATCATTCCTAAACACTAGCTACCAAAGGATGACACCATTAGAATGCCTTTCACCACTTTGGAGGAATTATTTGTGGGAGTGAAAAACTAAAGGGAAATTAATAAGGCTGGTTAGGCCAAATTATTAACTTGAGGAAAAAAAACACTCAGTGAAAGGAACTCTCCTAATGAAGAAATCCCAAGGTAATTGACCTAACTATGATCCATGCAGACCTATTACATTATTATCCCACGCAGGGGAGCGGAAATTCCAATTACAAAAATACGTGTTGAAGCCCAAAAATGCCTTGTAGAACCAAATAGTCTCCGACTTGGTAGCATCTGATGATGCATATTTTCATGGCACATGGAGTTGACCCCCTAGTTTAATAGGTGGTCAACAAGGATCTCACTAGATCCCAAGTTGCACAACTAAAACACTCTAGAGAGTTGGTTGCAACAACATGACGGGTAGGGAAATGGGCGGTCATTTGGGATTCCCCTCCCCTGGGTATTCTCGGTCAGGGTTCTCTAAATAACGGTCCCGTTGGAGGAGGCAATAGGGATCGGGTATCTCAGTAAGTTGTTGGAACGACAATGGATCATTTTGGTCATCACGAGGCATGCTCTTTGATGCTCTTAGTACATATGATATCCTCTTTATTACTTAGACCCATGCAAGCCCTTTCTGGCCACTCCCAGACATGGCAAGTTACCATTGGTTTTCCACTTATTGGTAGGAGACTAGAACTCCATGTGGTGTCAGAGGTTCAAGACTCTCTCTAGGGAAAGGTCTCTCTAGTAGATTTTGATGATTTTGCTAAGTTCATGTGGATTTGACTCAGTGGCTTTGCCTCCCTCTCCAGAGACATCTACATTGTTGTTTGCTACTTTCCCCTAGTTTCATCTTAGTTTTCTATTCACAGGGATTCAATGGGAGACCCATACCTAAACTTGTATGCTCATCACTTAGTATTTAGCGGCAAGGGAAGTTGTCTTACTGTGCGACTTCAATGCTCGCATTAGAGCTCTTTAGATTCCCCTTCATGACCACTCAGAGGACGTGTTTTGCATACAGGAGATAGATCCAGTTTTAGTGGCATTTCATTGGTCATTTGATGATGCTTTGGGGCTTATTACAGGGTATGGTAGGCACATCCCGCAGCTCGGTGAATCCTATGAGCTACTGATCCTTAATGACTTCCCTTGTTTCTCAGATTCTCACTTCTTTACTTGCCTACCTCATGGTGGAAGAGCGAGCGTAGTAGATTCTGTCTTATCTAGTTAGGACCTACTCCCCTTCATCTGCCAGTTATCGATAACCCCCATCACCTTGGTTGACCATGCTCTTCTATCTTTTTCCCTTTAGGCTGACACCCCTCCTCCTTCGACCCCACTCCCCCGAGCCCACTTCGGACCACCTTTCTCTTTGTTGAGGGGGATCCTCACACTTTTACCTCCCACCTCCTTTAGATGCTCCCGTTCAAGTACCACTTTTCATCCCTCGAATTTTTCTCTACCAAATACACTTGTCTCTCATCCATCACTTGGGAAGCTTCTCTTACTTCCTACCCCCACTCCACCCGGTCCAACTCACCCTCCCCAAAGCTTGGATCTTGCTCCATGAACTGGTGGTATGACGATGAATACAAAGCCAACTTCGACATGCCTTCACTCACACCCACCCTTCCTACCCTGATCTTAAGGCTTTCCTAGGGTCACCTCCTCCGCCACAAGAAGTGCCTCTTCCTCTCCAAGCGGAGACAAGAGTTGAGTGCTTCCCTCATTCACTCCCCCAAAAACTTTTGGTGCACTGTCTTCCCTTGCCACTCCCTTGTCTTGCTCGACCTTGATCCAAAATCTATTTTCTCCCATACCTCCTCTCTTTATGATGTCCTTGGGTATCCCCTTATCAAGGTTACCTCCCCCCCCTCCTTCTTGTCACTTATTCTCATACCAAGATATCCGGGAGGCAGTTTGGGTAATGGACACCAACAAAGCAGCGGATGAGGAAGGTTTCCAGGCAGAACTCTTCAAGTATGGTCTTCACGCTATGGATAGTCACTTGGCTGATCTGCTCAACTATGTGATCCGTACAGGTTTCCCATAGTGTTGGTTGCATCACACTATCTGCTCGATCCACAAATCAGGTTCTAGCTCCATCCCAATAACTACAAAACAATTGTGGTTGGCCACACATTCTCAAACTCTATGCTATGGTCCTCCATTTGAAGCTCTTCAGGGAGCTTGAGTGGACACAACTTAGAGCTAGAGGACAGGTTGGATTCCGACCTGCATACCAGATCATTGATCACATTCTAACACTCTACACCATCATCGAGTTGGGGCGACATCGCTCTCCGAAAATTTACTACTGCTTTGTGGACTTTTGGAAAGCGTTTGACTCCGTTCCCTTGTAGGCATTGTTCTTGAGGCTCAAAGACATTGGTATTTCAGAGACCTTATTGGTTGTCATTATGCATCTGTACTAGTCGGTCCTTGGTCGTATCTGCATAGTACATGGGGTATCATATTTTATTAGGAGTACCATTGGGGTCTGTTTACACACAATCCCACACCCAAAAGTGAAAAGTCCTAACACCTAGATGGAGACATGTGCAGCTAGGAGGATGGCCATTGTCACCTCACCATCTCTCCTCTGCACTTTAGACAAAGGTAAACCTAAGTCAAAAAACATAACTTTAGCATTTAATGGTAATATTAAATTCTTAAAGTAAAATGATAGAAAAAGAAGGATAAGTTCTAACTTATCCTTCTTTTTCTATCCTTTTACTTAAATTTTTAACATTTCCATTAATTGTTTCAGGATGTTTGAGAGTGGTTCCAACCTCATTGGACTTCATATGGAGAAAGTAGAATTTTACATCCCAGTCAAAATTATGTGGTCTTAACAGTTTTTAGAATTCTAGGATTGGCAGGATTGCAATGTTTCCACTGGATTCTATTATGTATGAGGGTATGGAACTGGCATTTAATCAATAGCACTGAAGCCTCTATGTACCTTGATGTTGGTGGCATTGATTGTTGAACTCCTCTATCATGACCCTACTAAAAATGTACCCTTCACTCAGCAAAATCACTGATTAGGCATGTTAAGCTTTTTCTATCTTATTTGAATGCTTAGAGGGAGATATGGATGATGAGGATCCCAATATAGGCAATGTTTTGATGGTATATAGTTATTTGTTGTAGTATGATTTTTTTTGGACTCTAGAGGTCATTTAGAGCTTCTCTGTTGATGTATTTTGGTTCAGAGATGGATTGCACTCGGTGCTATTTTGGTTATATGCACCCTCACTTGCTATATACATGAGAAACTTTGCATAATTGTCTATAATGGTTTGGATTGATATGGATGCACATGAATATATATATATATATATATATATATATATATATATATATATATATATATAT